>CM045555.1:5099506-5234050 GCA_024721245.1 Mitragyna speciosa | reverse complement strand
TAATAACTAATGGTACTAGATATCTAGCTAATTTTTTTTTCAGTTTGGAGATCCATAAAGCGTACATACATGTCCTGACTACTCACCGTCAAAGAAATATATTGAGAACTAATTTTCTCTAGTGTACAAAGAATAATCAGAGCCAAAATATATATGCCATACATTAACACATCATACACAAGCATGCACACACACACACACACACACACACACACACACACACACACATATATATATATATATATATATATAGTCAAGGTGCCACAAAAATGCGAAGAATTATTGCACACATAACATGCCCAATCTAAGTTTTATACTATAAAAATATTTACAAAATAAATTAATATTCATATACAAAGAAGTTTCCAAAATATGAGAAAAGTTAGGAACTACTTACCGTAAAATCCAATACCAATCGAACTAGCTTAGATAATCTTGATCTGAAAAATAAATACCACCTATTGGCCATAAAAAGAAAGTACAATTTGCTTAATGACTATATTACTAAAATACTGTAAAGTCTTAGGATTATTAAAGAAATAATTCTATAACTCCCAAACTAATATTAGAACCTACTATAACTCAAAATTTGATTGGACAAATTCCAAAAACATACCCAAATAATCCATAATAGATTCGTAAACAACCCGAGGCAATAATCTGCAACTTGCAAAACCCATACAGAACAACACTTGCCATGGGACCCACAATTTATTGACACAATTTTCTCCAAGCTATAGAGAACGACAAAAACATTCATGTTCTAGGTTTTTACTTCATTATAATATCATTATTATATTCTTTTCTTCCGGCCTACTATGATTCCCAAATTTTGCCAACAGACGAAGTCAAAGACTTCCATTAGCTTTTGTCCATTAATCTTTAGTAAACTTGGAAACCGAGAACTTCCAATTGCTTTATCAAACCATGGCCAACTTTGACAACCAAACTTATCATTATTTTAAAGCAATCAAAGAGCCAAACTATATTATACCTAAAGAAGTCCATGCAGAAGATTCATTATTTAATTAGATCCATTGCCTAGTATAGTCTATTTTGTCCACCAATGCCTTTTACCATCTGTTCATACGGTCACAGATTTGCTCCAATACCAAAATCTCCAAATCAGTGCCTGCGAATCAAAAAGTTATGGCAATATTTTTGTGTGTGTGTGTGTGTGTTTGTATATATGTATACGTATATATATGTATACCTGTATACATATATGTATACCTGTATATATGTATATGTATATACATATATATATGTATACTTGTATATCTATATGCATCTATATAGGTGTGTGTGTGTGTATATATGTGCATATATACACACAACTATGTACATATATACGTATATATATGTGTGTGTATATATATACACACGTAGATATATACACACAGATATGTACATGTATACATATATATATGTGTATATATGTACATATATGCATATACATACATATACATATATGTACATATTCATATATCTACTTATATGTATATATATGTATATACATGTACACATATATACATATATATATTTACATATACACAAATATGCAGATAAACTTAGGAAAAATAAAGCAGGAAATTATAAGATGTAGGAAATTAAAAGATGTACTTACAAATCAAATTGTAGCAAACTTCAAAATATTATTTCTTCTTTAAGATTTACAAGGGAGAAAGAGATTACAAGAGAGAGGAAAAGATTACAAAGATGAGAAGAGAGTTGGAGAAGTCTAAAGATTGGATTCTACCGAAATGAGGCGTAGAATCCTTCTATTTATAATACAATTTGGAAAATGAAACAAATTTCATTACGTAAGCAATTACTTCATTTCCCACGATTTTTGTGGGTCTTCTTTTTCTTTTGTTTTTTCTTGGATTTGATAGGTGCATTGGAGGATGAGGCCGAATCTTCCTTATTTTCTGAATCTGTCGGCTGCTTTTTTTTACTCATTTTTCATCTTTTGTCCTTTTGCTATGGATGCCATTATTTTCATAAATTCTTTTAGATCCAAAGTAGCAAAAAGATTTTGTAATAGGATTTCATCGAGATCATGATTTTCATATTCAGAGTCTATTGAAAGCTCGGTTGGTGTTTCAGGAACTTTCAAAGATTCTTCTCTGATTTTTTCTTTTTTCTTTTCTTTTGATTTCTTATTGGATGTTTCCGCATCAATTTTTTCAAGTGTAGTAAATATCTCATCCAATTGTCCTGCAAAAAGTTTCATCAATTCTTTTTTCATTTTTCTACCATCTTTTTGTTCACAAGGTTTAATTTGATTTTCCATTTGCTTTAAAAATGCCCCCATTTTTGAGGTAGTATTGACGATTTCTCCTGAAGATGGTTCTGATGTCAAAATGATTTAAAATTTGAAATAATTTTGGTTAACATTTTGAAATTGTTTATAAATGGCAAGTAACAGATCAGGGAAAATGGTTTCTATTGGACCAAAATTAAAGAACTAATTATAAAACCATGAAGGAAGGTTATTTTGGAAAATGGTAGGTGAAATTCTAATCCATCCGGTGTGCTTTAGCTGAGAATTTTGATAATAAAAGATATGATTCCAAGAATAAATATAATCTTGATAAGTAAATTGGTAAGAAAAATTGTTATATTTTGAGATGAAATCAATATTGTTTTTTTGTATTCATTCTCCAATGATGTAGAGTTGGGACATAATGAATGTATATTTGAGAATAAGCTATTTCATTATCCTCAACGGCTGGATACCAATTTGGATTTTTATTTGTTTTATGTCTATCATGCAAATTCACTATTGTTTGGGTTGTATTAATAGTGAAAAAATCAAGAAATTTAGCATATGTATGTGTAAGTACATTAGTGATGTGTGTCGATAGGAAGTAGTAAGCAAATAGTAGGAAAATCATTGGCAAGAATAAATTAGGATAAATTTTATTAGTTATTCATATGCATTCTTTGATGGACCAAAGGTTTAGTGAAGATGACTGATGATTGTTAAGCTGTTGAAAAAGAACCTGTAAAGAAGTGTCATAAAATAATTAGAAAGAACAGAGTATTACATTATGCATTTGTTAAAAAAGAGCTGCAAATAAATTTGCTTTTTATTGTTTCAGTTATAGTAAAAAAAAAAAAAAAAGCTTTTGTATGAGCAGAAGAAAGTGTCATTTTATAGAGGTGCATGAATGTATGAGAGGATGATTGCATTGGATGCCATTGAATCTTTTGAGGGCTGCCTAGCTAGAAAGAAGTAGGAACGTCTCACGTGCACAAGAAATGTCAGATAGATGAAGCAATTAACATAGGGACAACTTGTGCACAAAGCCTTTAAAAGTTAAGTGGGGTAAGAGGTTAGGGGTTCAAACCTTGCTTTCTATAAAAAATTCAATGGGTGCATAATGCACCAATTTGGTTCGATCGTGGTTCAGTCCCCATCAATTCTCCCGAGGCTTAGTTGGGCCTCTCCTCTTATAGGGTAGATTAGAAGTAAAATAGTATACTGTTAACTATTGACAAAAAAAAAATGAACATATGGACAACAAAAATAGCATTGTAGGCATATGATTTACCTAGGTATTGAAGCAAAAGATTAAGTGTAGAAGGATGTGTTGTAGCTTTTTCAGTATTGTTAAGCTCATATTTGTATGACATGTTGATTGTATGTATTGTCCTAACATTATTTGTTTTAGTCGAGTGTCAAAGCTTCTTAATAAAATATTGACTTTGTTTGAAAATTTTATAGTAGTTTTTTTTTTTGGACCACGATGGTAGTTTTTAAGCTGAATGAATATTCATGCTGATCATCTTCATGACTCAGATATTAACTATGTTGTTTTACATGCTTAGGTTTTGATGTATTAAGTTTTTGTGATGTTTGTTTGTTTTCTTAATACTGCGTTGTTTTTTAAGAAATAAGCCTAACAAATAAAAGGGCTCATGAGCCCACTAAGCTGGAAAAAATTGGTGTCATGACACATGGATAAACACAGTAGATAGAATGGATTTTCTATACTAGGTATACACACACACACACACACATATACATATATATATGTGTATATATAGATATCTATACACACACACATACATATATATGTATATATGTATGTATACATATACATATACATATACATATACATATACATATAAACACACATATACATATATATATGTGTATATATAGATAGCTATACAGACACACACACATGTATGTATGTATCATACAAAGCTAGAAACAAATATTATATACATGTGGTTGTGTACATACATATATATATATACACACACACACATACATATACACATCTAAATATATCTATATATGTACATACACACATATATACACATACATACACACACACGCACACACAACATTAATGGATTTAGGATTTGTACATAGATTTATTGTGCTGGGAGTAGAGCTTTTTATGAGCCGAATACTCATTGTTCAGATTCTGTTCGTTTAATAAACGAATTGGCTCGGCTCGATTATTAAACGAGTTAATATTTGTGTTTGAACTCGGTTCGTCAAATAAAACAATATGCTCGAGATTGAATTCGATTCGGCTCGTTAACATAAATGAATCAAGCTCGAATAAGCACGAACGGGTTTGGCTCGTTTAACACAACCAAACAAAGCTCGATTGAACTCGATTTTTACACAATTGAACAAAGTTCGATTGAGTTTGAATGTTTTTATTTGGAAAATAATGTGAAAAGACACTATTACCTATGTTCACGAACGCAAATGAGCATTTGCGAACAATATTCGAGTTCGTTCGTTTAATAAACGAGTTCAAATCCATATTCGAATCAACTTGTGTTCACGAACAGCTTGGTTCATTAAATTCTCTAACTGGGAGGATCCAATGATATACTCATACCTCAACTTTAATAATTTGGGAGACAATTCAGTATAGCAATTGAAAAGAAGTTTTGTACAATGCAAAGGCAGTGGTAGTTAATATTAGATCTGCTTCACCAGAACGGTTCCAAGACTAATTATTTCGGCGGACCATCGAATTTGGATCAAGGGGATAAAAATGAAACTATTTGAAGTTATGACTCATATTGCTTCAAAAGAAATCTGTAAAAAGTCCATGGATTATCAGCTTAGACATTGTAGACTCAAGAACTTAGCATTTAAATATTTTAAGGTAGAGTATTATGTGAAAGATTACAGATTATTTATTGAATCAACAATTCAGAAGTTATATCTTAGCAATTGGTATAAAACAACAGAAGTAGAATTTTGTACAGAGACAGGATATCCACAAATTTTTTAGTATTACTGCAAAGAGTATGATAGATATATTCTAGAAATAGCTCAAGTGCCAATGTTGATAATAAGTTTGATTATGATCCTCTGGCTGAAAATTTTGAATAACTTTATGACAATTTTGAAGAGAATATCGGGAAAAAAAGGTACCAGCAACACCAATAATATGATTGAGGATTAACCATGTCTCCAAAGCAAATGAAATCTTACTTTTAGAAATATGTTGCAAAAAAGAATTGCACCTCAAAAAGGCAACAAGACCTTTATCACTCTATCTGAAAACACCTCAAAAGAAAAAGAAGATTCCCTTTAGATAGATGTAAAGTAGATTCCTTGTTACAGCTAATCTTTTTTAAAATTTTTTTTAAGTTTCGAACTTGAAATCCGCTAGTTCTCTTATAAATACTATGAACCTTATAAATGTAAAGGACCATGGTCAGTAGTAGTAGTCGTCTAGCTCTAAGCCTTACCAATTTTATAGGGTAGGCTCTTATCTGTTGGAAACGAGTTAAAAGACATGAAAGAGAATTTACAAGACGTTTAATGAGTAATTAAATGCTTAATAATTCTTTTAACCGATAGATTCCTTTAAGTTGTATATATAGATTAGAGATAACTATATGTCTACTGTGATGTGCTAATTGCCAAAGTTTGGTTTCAACCTGATTTAATTGTTTATAAACTTCTTCAATACTAATTAATTCTATTGGCAAATAAAAATAACTTTTTTGAATCAAGAAGTTCTATAAAAGCATCTTTATAACTATTATGAATACAATTTTTACAAAAATATTGAAGTATGAGTACCACAATTCATAAACTATTCTTTGTACAACTTTTTATAGACTTTAATGAGTACTAGGCACTAGAAAAGAGTTTATGAGTGATTATACCTTCTATAAGGTTCTAGGTAAGAACCTTTTATTCACCTGAAAACACCTCACGCCTCTTTCCTGGAACACCTAAACGCCTTTCCAGTGGCTAATATGGAAACAAAGGCTTACTTTGGCTCTTTTGGATTTTTAATACAGGTTACTAAGATATAAACTATATCTTATAGATAATTTAATCTCTTACTCTTTTGTTCCCTTTCCTCTTTTTCCCTTAAGTTTTGCTTAGGAGTAAGAAAAGTAAACATGTGAACAAGATATGAAAAAAGTGAAAATTTTATTAGCTGAAAAAGGATTGTTACAAGGATTCTGCTATTGTTAGGATTCTAAGGCTGAGAGTTGGACGACTACTACTATTGACCATGGTCCTTTACATTCATGAGGCTCATGGTATTTATAAGAGGATTAGTGGGCTTCAAGTCCGGATTTTAAAACAAATTTTACAAAAGATTAGCTGTACAAAGGAATCTATTTTTTATCTGTCTAAAGGGAATTTTCTTTTTCTTTTGAGGTGTCTTTAGATGGAGTGTAAAGGTCTTGTTTCCTTTTTGAGGTGCAATTCTTTTTTGCAACGTATTTCTAAAAAGAAGATTCCATCTACATTGGAGACGTGGCTAGTACCTTCTTCTAGTACATTCTTCTCTGATATTCTCTTCAAATTTGTCATAAAGTTCTTCAAAATTTTCAGCCTGAGGATCATAATTCAGACTCATTATCAACATCTGGCACTTGAGCATTTTTTAGAATATATCTATCATACTCTTTGTAGTAATAATCAAAATTTGTGGATATCCCAGTCTTTGTACAAAATTCTACTTCTATTGTTTTATAACCGATTGCTAACTTATAACTTCTGAATGGGTGATTCGACAAATAATCTGAAATATTCTCATAATATTTTGCCTTAAAATGTTTAAATGCTAAGTTCTCGAGTCTACAATGTCTAAGTTGATAACCATGGACTTGTTACAGATTTCTTTTGGAGCAATATGGGTCATAACTTCAAATAGTTGCGTTTTTGTAACATATACACACATACACATCTGTCATGAGCTTCAAGTCTACATTTCCATCTTTTTATGAATTATATTGTGATATTTCGCCAACAATGCTCCCTCAGAAAAGTTTTTATAGAGTATCAATTGGATGTCGTGCAACATAGGTTATACCAGGTTCCAACATGCAACACCTGTTTTCCGTCTTGTGTTTGAGGAGCAAAAATGATCTGGTGTACATCAATGCTTAGAGGTTGCTCTTTATCTGTCTAACAGTTCATTGTCCTAGGAACACGGGCTGATATGTACTCTGCTATGCTCTTGATCTGCTTTGGGGGGTAAAATTCTACAAGTTTGCATGTTCAGAAAAAACTTCATCAATAGTAGTTTTACTTATCTTTAATGGCTGAGCATTGAGTAAATAATCTTATGTGTGCCTTATTTATGTGATGATACAGACATTTGTAGCCCTTATATTATCTTATTTGACCTTATCTTGCAATTGCATCAATTGATTGGATCGGATTGAGACAATTCTTACCGTTCTTGTGATGGACGTCTTTTTTTGCACACTCCTACATAGGACATTTGTTGAGTTTTTGACACAAGCAAAATGTTGATTTATAATGCAAAAAAGAAGGCAAAATAGTAATACTTTGCATAAAAAATGTAAAATAATAATAATAATGTACTTTTTTTTTGCAACTCCAATTTATTTTAGTTGGAGAACAAATTGGTATACTGTTGTTAAACGAGAATTTAGATAAATGGGAACAGAAGTTGAGATAAACATCCTATGATCAAACGTGACATGCAGCAATAGCAATGCTGCTCTTAGTTAGGTTTCCAAACAGCTTGGGTCGAACTCAAGTGAACTAAGGTGCCATAACAGCAGAATGTAGGACTGCTAGTGTTTTGGGCTCGTCTGAATGGAAACGGACTATATGATCAAATGGTCAAATTACATGGGGTGTGTTTGGATGCAATTTTTTGGGATTTTTTGAGAAAATTTTTTCAAAATGTGTTTGGTTGGTTGAAAAATTATTTAGTCAAAAGTCAAGAATTTTTGAAGTTGATTTGACTAAAAAATTTTGCCACTTTTTCAAATTCAAATTTTTCCCACCAAATATTTTCATTGTAAATTTCAAATTTTTTTTTTAAAACTTTGCAACAACTTTGTAAACTTTTTACACAATTATTTATAAATGCAATTACGTTTATGTTCAAAATTTGTTTAGAAAAATTAAAAAAATCACGAATAACAAAATAAGATTCATTGTCGGTGGATTTTGTGGTTGGTTTTGTAGACCAAGCACTGATATTAGACGTTGGTAACTTTATGACCGTCTGATACTATCTAAAAATTGAAAGTTTAATGAGCATTCTTTATTTTACTAGCGTTCGACATCAATGCTCGTCCCATAAAATCCATCACAAAACCATTCGACAATGGATCTCATTTGTTATTCGGGATTTTTTTAATTTTTTAAAGTAGATCCAGAATATAAATGTGCTTACTTTTGTAAATATTTGTGTAAAAAAATTTTAAAGTTGTTATAAAATTTTTAAACAAACAAAATTTTTTTTCACAATCTAAACACTTTTTTTATCTTTTCAAAAAAGCCAAAAAAAAAATTATTCAGTATCCAAAATAACAATTTCAAAAAATTTTCACAAGTCAAATACTTTTCAACCTTTTAAAAAAGTTAATAAAAATTCTTTAAATAATTTTTCTCAATAATTTTCCTAAATAATCACGATTAAACGGAGCCATGAATATTTGACTGCTGAGGGTAAAATAGTCAATTAATCAAACTTGCCCTGACAGCATCGGAATTTCACTAGCAGTATCTCTTACATTTCTCTAGAAAATCATAACAAATTAAAAAAAAAAAAAAAAAAAAAACAAAGAAAGTGGTGCCCCCGGCAATGGCTACCAGCATCTTTCGAAAGCTTCTCCCGCTCCCCGCCACCGCAACAACAACAGTGGTTTCTTCTTCTCTTCGGCATCGTCACTGCTGCTTTTGCGCCACTCATACTCCTCCTAGTTCCGCCACCTCCGCCGCCGCGGTTAAAGAAAAGCTCCAATTAGTCAGAAGCCCGGAACTGGTAGCACTGGAGTACGCTGACCTCAATCTTGCTGACAAATTCTCCGAGGTTAAATTACTAGAAAAAAAAGATGATAAAAATGATGCAATTACCAATTGGTTTATCTGTGAAAATTAAGTGGTTTGCAATTTGTGGTGCTTGCAGGAGTTGGGACATGTTCGAATTCGGCAGCATGTTAACCCTTTACGCTCTACTCTCATGGTATAATACGATGATTGTTTTTTTTTTCTCTCTAATTAGGAAAAAATGGAAAATTTTATGTGGGTGTATTTTTTTTTTTTTTTTTGAATTTGTAATTTTATGTTGGGGGCAGGTGCCTACGAAAGTGCCGGATTGGAATGAGGTGTATGAGGATCCCACATTGCCACTGATGGTGGATATAGGATGTGGTATTGCTCCTGTTTCCATCCTTCTGTTCTGATTGTGTAAATATGGCTTCATTTTAGCATTTGCAGTGTTCACATTATTCCTACAATTTGTTACATTGTAAGAGTTGCTTTGTACTATTTGCAATACTGCTAGAGAAAGGGAAAGTTTCGTTGACTGGAAAATAGGCCGATAAGCCATGAGGAGTAACGTTTTGGGGTTTTTTAGATAATGGTGTTTAGTTTGGAATCCCAAGATATAGGAATCGCAAGAAAGAAGCTTTCTTGAGTTTGAATTTCAAGGGAAATAAGGAAAAAGAATCATGAATGAGGTATTGGATGAATTCTTGAAAGTCGACTTCTTTTGCTTCTCAGTAGTCTAAAATATAACTTTAGTGAAGAAAAGAAGGACTGTTGGGAAGATGTTTTTTCTGCCATTTCTTTGCATATTCTTTAAGTTTTCAAGATCTATGATAGAAACAAATGTTAAGTTTTTGGTGTCATCTTCTGTGACAAGGAAACAAGGACTATTTTCATTATTGTAGATGACAAACATTCTGATTTGTCAACCTCAACATTCCTCAATTTTTGTTTTTTCAAGATCATTTTTGGCACTGTAAACAAATTTGGGTTCAAGATATGTGAATTTTCTTTCGTGATTTTAGCACCGTCCTCCCCCCCCCCCCCACCCCCACCCCCCCCGGGCGCAGGGGAACAAACAACTGATTCTCTATATTCAGTTAGTTTGTTATTGTTATTTAACCAATTTGTCTTGGGGATGCTCAATTATATTCTGACAGTTTATAGATTTTCAGGCAGTGGCAGATTTCTCTTGTGGCTTGCTAAAAGAAATCCTGGTTCTAAGAATTATCTGGGATTGGAAATAAGGCAGAAAGTATGATTACGAGTCCCTGGTGTTTCTTGAAAATAGTAGTAATGGGATGAATATATAATTGCTTATTTCTTTTATAAACTGTAAACACTGTGATGAATGAGTTCTCTGATGCTGATATTACAATTTCCTTGATGTAGTTGGCTGAACGAGCAAAATATTGGGTGAATGAGCTCGCCTTGAATAATATGTAAGCTTTCACGAACTTACTTGTCTTTTAATAATGAAAATTTCACAAGAAATGAGTTAATTTATCATTGAATAAATGCAGACATTTCATTTTTGCAAATGCAATGGTGTCATTCAAACAACTTGTATCAACATATCCAGGGCCCTTGATGTTGGTCTCCATCTTGGTAATTACTGTCGTCCAGCTATAACTGTCAAATAGAAATGGTTGAATTGAAAACTGTTGGAGAAAAGACACTTAATCTAAAAGAATATATACATTTTGTCGTCCAACACTAACGTGACAATGGTACTAGTATAACAATGTTGCTATGGTTTCTCGCTCATGTTTGCAGTGCCCCGACCCACATTTCAAGAAAAAACATCATAAGAGGAGGGTTGTACAAAAGCCTTTGGTGGAGTCAATTGTGGATAGTTTAGCACCAGGAGGGCAGGTATGTTCCTTAAAACTTTAACCATCTAGGATATGTTAGTTATAAGCAGACTTGAGAGGCTGGTATTTACTCACTTGAGTCCACTTTGGCATCCTTGCAGTTATGATGACTAGTTATAGTTGCATCAGAATTTTTTGGCTACACATAGTCACATAGTCATAAAAAAATTTACTCTGGATCATGTGATTGTTGATGATTCCACTCATTGTAATTTTGAGAAAGATTAGTATAACGTAACATTGCTTTCTCTGTCTCAAGCTAAATGTCTTACTTTGACTGTGTGTTATTGAGAAAGAGTTGAAGTGATATAGTGGTGTTGAAAACTGTTTTGGCCCATTGTGCTAGTTAGTACAAAATTAATGGGAAACAGGGGAACACATGGCCTTCATCATTTCTGCCTGTAGGGTACTTATGCTTGGACTTCAAATTTTCTTTTTAAATCAAATGGACATTATTTGGGACATGATAAAAATCTAGTACATTAAATTTTGGATAATGGGAGGAATATTGTATTACTTGTATGCTCCAAAGTCTGTCTTGCAGTGTTAATGAGTATTTTCTAGATACAATATGTAATTTTATCTTAAAGCCTGCAGATTTTCCTGAAATTTTTAGAGATATTTGTAATTTCTCCTTTGCAACTATAGCCATGAGAGAAGACTCCAACACATTTTACTGAGACGAACAAATCCGCGATATCCTGAAACAAATGGGTGTATGCTAAAGCACGAACAAGAGGATGGATGCTTTACAAAATTAGCATTGAAAGTGAGTTTCTAAATATTATAATTCTTTAACAACTTTGAGGACCATGATCTGCTGAATCAAAATCAGTTTCATATGGGATTTTAGAGAAACACGTGGTTGTGTTACTTCTTCTTGGTCGCCTATGACTGCAAAGGAGAGTAATTTAGGTCCTCCAGTGGGTTTAGAAGTGTACCCTGTCTTATCTTGACTAGTTTCTGTAGTATGTGATCAGAAGTAGCATGTGATTATTAACCTCAATCACAAGTAGCACACCAAGTTTTCTCATCAATCGTCATGAATGTGAGGTTGTTTTACAGGATTTTGGCCCATTACAAGATGTCAAGTAGCCTGTGATTATTAATCTCTTACCGCGCGATTGTTTGTTGTCAGGTTTTCATTCAATCTGATGTGCTTGAAGTGGCAATAGACATGAGAAATCAATTTGAGGCAGAGTCGAATAAGCTTGTACACATCGACAACATCAACCCCAATGTACCTTGTGACTCTGAAGGATGGTTGTTAAATAATCCAATGGGCATAAGAACAGAAAGAGAGATACATGCAGAATTTGAAGGTGCCAGAATATACCGGAGGATGTATCATAAACTTGTCTGACTTTTTCTTAAATTACTTATTGTTTCTGTGGTCACAACTGCAGCTTAGATTTTGCAGTTAAAATTTTGGTAGTAGAGCTTTTCTTGAATCATGGGGCTGCTGCTTGTATTTGATCTTGCACAGCACTCCATTCGTGTTTGGGGTACACATTCATAGTAATTCATGGGACACAGATTCAACTACTTAAAATGATCTTTTGAGGCGTTGGATTCCATTGTAAGAGAACATAGAATCTGTGGCGCTAAGCATGCTCACCAGTTCCTTTGCTTTGGTTAGCCACTTTATCCTTGAAGCTTGTTTTGTTGCTGCTGTTGTGGGTCATGGACTTAACTGGATCTCTGGTTAGAAGTATAAATGGAGATAATCAGTCTACCTGCAGATTTGCAGGCTTCAGAGGCGGTCTCAGATTTTCGAGTTCAATTACATTTAAACTCGCACGTGCATCTTGGGTTTAGTTGCCTTTGGATGACTGGTCTTTCTGTGTAATGCTGGTTTCAGTGTACTTAAAACTTCAGTAATCATGTGAAAATAATTTTATCTATGTTTATCCTTTTTCTCTTTTCCAAATACAATTGTCTCTCACTCTTAAGAGAATAAATAATTACATGCAAAACATCAATTACATGGAATGTACATATTTGCATTTCCTCGATTGAATTTTGGTGAATAGGTATTTCTTTGTACGTTATATTTCTTAGCATCATATTTATGTAAAAAAGAAAGTTAAGTATTGGGTTGGGTGCCAGTTTGGATCCCGAGTACCGTTTTTCCAATGTCAAATTCAGTGCAAGTGATAGGAGTTGTTAATTGTTTGTTCACAATTATCACACTTAAGATAAATTAAATAATTATTAAAATGTAAATGTAAAGTGGTAATTTCTTATCAATGGTACTATAAGGATATGAATTGGTTGGGTGTAGGGATTGGCAAGAGGTTTCACAAAATCGGGGGAACTTTAGCTTCTGCGAAAGTGTCCTAGCCCTCTAGTGCTTTGTTAGATCATTATTATCTTTGGTATTCTATTTGGAATTTCATTTTCCTTTTTAAGATTATAATTCCCTGTGGACCGATGTATATGGAACCCGTCTCTTTTCTAGATTTAGGATCAGATTCGTTTGCATCTTTGCTTAGTGCTGCTTGCAATAAATCAATAAAGGTTCTGCAAATTGTTTAAAAAATTTTCAGGCTGACTGAGAAAAAGGTAAAAGAGCCAAAGACAAGAAAATTCATCTATGGTGGAAGATCAGATAAATGAAAACAAGATTTTCTTGGACAATTATGTGTTTCACTTATATGGTTGTTTTTTGGATTTTTTTTTATAAATATTACTGTAATAGTTTTAGGAATTCTTATTGATATATGTGTCTATGAAATAAAAAGGTTATTAAAAGATGTGTTTGAAGTTTAAAAACGTAATTTTTTTTTTTTAAAAACACCATACTACTAACAAAGTCCATGGGTTAATCTAGGAACATTTTTTTATTAAAAAAAAAGGAAAAAGAAACTCCAAACTAATAGAGCCCATGGTATGCTTAGGTAAGCTATGGGCCATACAATTTTTATTTTCAACAAGTTTATGACTCAACAAGAAAGCGGCGATGAGATTGGGTCAGCATGACTAAATTAAAAGCCAAAAACAATGTCTTTTTAGAGTTAATAGTGACTACAAATTTTAAATGACGATTACGTATTTTTACTGAATATTACATATCTTTACTGATAACTTATATTGCCTCTAACATGTTCAAATTGGCACAGGACCAGCTTGCAATTACCATGTGCCCGTTGAGTTAGGAAACCAATTCCACCAAAATATTCCGTAGGGACGTCACAAGGCTTCCGTAGGACTCATATTCTTTGAAATAGTTTAATGCTAAAAGTTTGAATCTCTTCTTACTTGCCCTTTTGGCCGATCGTTCAACGTATTTAAAATATAAACATCATTCAAGAGATGAACAAGCATGACAATTTCAGCTATAGGCCCTGCTTAACGCCCACAGCCTGCATAAAGTATGAATATTGTTGTCTAAGAATTACCTTTGTTCAAACGCTGCAAATGTCATAATGTGGAATTTTAGTAGAATTGGAATTTAAATAATACCTTGGGGTCCATGTTCCATACATATCATATATATATTATATGTGTAAAATAACATATCATATAATACATCAGGTAGGAGTTACTCCGTGGAATTTAAGCAATAAAGTCATTATAATAAAGTAGAGTTATGTGAGATTTTGCTCCAGAACAACAATTTAACATTCTTTACAAACACTTTCGTAAAAAATCATACACCAAAAGTTAGATGATGCATGCATGACGCCAATTTGTGAAACTAATTAATTTATTGAGCCTTGATTCACTAATCTTTACCTTAAGATTTCCATTCCATGGAGCATCAAGGGAGTGGTTAACCTTATTTTTCTACTAGTCTTGATGGACATTTTAAAGTGTCAGATGTTTATAAATCCTATATAAGGTATTCTTTTGTGCCAAACTTCAAAGATATAAATGCTAAATTCATTCATTTTATAAATTTTAGCACTATCGATGCAAAAGATTAATCCACAAAAGTTATAGTTTTAGTCTCTCATGATCTAAACGAGTCCATCTTAAGCGCCGAACATTTTATAAGTTTTATTACTATCGATTCAAAAGATTAATGTTTGACTCATAGAGTCTATTTTAATGTTGAATCCGGCACACGTAGATGATACTAATTCTTAGTCTTCATAGCACCAATTCAACATTTTCCTGGTAACAATGTTCCAAAGGATAAAATTTCTATGTGCTAATTCTATGCTAGCGCATAAAACCTTCATGGTAGTTAAGATATGCAATAATACCAGCAACATTAAAAAGCAGAGTTTCATCTTACTCTCGCGCATGCAAAACCTACACTTAAGCAACCGCGTCAAAATTGCCAAAAAAAAAAGAAAAAGAAAATTGTGCGTCTGCATAATAGAAAGCAAAAAACTGCAATAAATATTTGGTGAAGCTCTTTATTTTTTGAACCTGCTATTTACTTTCAATCGACCCACTTCTACAAAACTAGACCGTTGGTAATCGGGTAATTTCTCCTCCCTTGCATTCATACACATGCACATGAAAATTCTTGAATGATATTTTCTTGATATGCCAAAGCTTTTTGTTATTGCAGTTATGTTAAGTTGGCCTGATAATATTATCTTGTTGGCAATTTCTTGTTTTTGGGCTGACTGGGTTTTGTTTCCTGCGTGTTGTATTAAGAATTCTTTTGGTTTTCTTTTATGGGTTGCATTCATGTCTACCTAACATTTTTATCTTTGATTTTACAGATATTTTTGTGAATTTTGTGTATTTTCGCACGAATGCTAATTGATTACCAAGTTTAGCAGTTCAATCCTTTTGTGTGTTGTTTTTCCCCTTTTGGTTTCGTTTTATTAAAGCTAATTTCTTGGTATACAGCTACTAATGTTTCTAAGGTGGTGAATTGTGTATTGTCTTTAATTGAATTTTCCTTTACTTTTTTGAAGTTATTTTGTCTTCGGGATAAAGGATTTGGGGTTTGGGGAAGAAGGATTCTTTTTTAGTTTTGCCTGTAGATTGTGAGAACTTTGTTGTTTGAGACTGATTACATGGTATTCAAAGGTGAAGTTTGCGTGTGTTGTAGGAAATTCTTATGCTTTTCTTGTGTTCCTGTTGTAAAGAGGCAGGGCAGCTGTTGATGTTTTGGGTGGGGTGGGGGGATGGGTTGAGTGTCTAGGGTGATAGATTTATTGATCGTTCATGCATGATGTGCCGTGATTTTTCTTTGGTAGTGGTCTTTCGGTTGGAAATTTTCCAGAAGTCTTTAATTTGGGTTTAATCTCTGTTTTATTTGTGTTAAGAGATCTTTTCCTAGTATCATCAAAGCTGTACTTGATGAATATAGCAAATCAAAATTTAACATAAATAAAACAGAAATCAAAGTTGTTCTTGATGCCTAGAAGAATTTCCCCAGAAACTAGATGAATACACATATGAAGTTTGCATCGCAGCACAAGTAGGTAAGTTAGATTGCCTGCAAGTTTAGGTTTTTATGATTCATATTAATTTACATCTTGATTTTCACTTATCATAAGATATATTATTTGTAAGCATCGGATGAACTATTGTGCATAAAATGAGATCCAATTTTAGCCATTTTATTTTATCATGAATTTTCTTTGGTGCATACCTAAAAGTGACCTCTCAACTGAAGACCTTCTCTCAGGGTTGGTACTTGGAATGGAAGTAATAGAGCATTACTGTCCCACTGAATACTCTGACACTAAAGATTCAACTCTAGCATGCTTATATTGGATGTCCTCTTGTTTGCAGTTAGTTCGTGCAGTACCAATAATCCAAGTTGATTAACAATGGGTAAGAACGGGGATGATGCTCAGGACAAAGGGCTATTTTCTCATCTTGCTGCATATGGTGCTGGATACTTCACACCACACCACGGGACACACACTTATCCTCCTCCAAGCGGGTATCCACCTACAGGTTATCCTCCTTCTAGTGGATATCCACCAGCCGGATATCCTCCTCCTCAAGGATATTATCCTGCTGCATACCCTCCTCCACCTGGATACCCACCATCAGCATATCCTCCACATGGTGGATATTCTCTAACAGGTTACCCTGGTCCCTCAGCTCCGTATTACTTGGGTAAATATTATGAGTTCCTCTGCATATGTTGTTACCGGATATTCAGAGTTGTAGGCATCTAGGAATATATTTAGTGTGGGAATGATGCAATTCTATGTTTTGGTTCCTTTTGCACTCTGTCCTGCTATCGTACTTGTTTCCATTTAAGGATTCTGATTCACTTTGAAAGTCCTTGCTTATCTATCCTGCAATCCTTTGTAATTTGGTTCCTTCTTGTCATGTACTCTTTTGTCTACATCTCTTGGAATGAGAGATCATGATAGGCGAAATTAAATGGATGTTCAAATAATATTATTCAATGAATCCAAAGTTAGATCCAAATTTAAGTATAAAGTTTAGTTTTGTTTCAGCTTGATAAGGTACTTGTGAGTTATTTCCTCTTGGTTTCTCTGTTCATATAGCTGTTGATTTACACATTTCTGTCTCGTTTCGTCTCCAAGACCAAGTCCTAGATCACGTGTCTGTTACAATCAAGTTTGTCCTTGATTTGGTTGTTGATATTTTCTTGTAGTTCAATATTGATGCCAGTTCTGCAGCTTTCTTGCCTTTTTGTTTTCAAAGAGGCATAATTGCGTCAATATTCTGGGATTCCTTACTTCACTGATTATTCTCCTCTCTCGTTCTCCTCGTCTCTGACAATTGAATTTCCAATCTGGGTAGAAGGGAGTTTTATTTTACAAGAGATGGAAATTATGGAAATATGATTCCATTGCCAAAGGCAGGAATCTTCTATAAGAATTATTGATATCCCTTGCCCGTTCATTATTTATTTATCTTCTTTCTCTTTTCCCTCCAAAAGTTTCCCTTTCAATTTTTTTGTCAAGTTGGAAAAAACCAATGGTCTACTGGATTTGCTTTTATTTTCATTTCTCTGTTTTCTCATTTGCTTGTTACTAGTTCCTGTCTAACTGCAGTCTTAGTTTTTTACCTTGCTTTACAAGGTGACTGCTAAGTAGATAGAATGCAATATTCTAGTAGATATGGCTTTCATCTTGTTGGATATATCTGATTTTTGCAGGGAATGGATCTCACACGGGCGCATTGATAGCTGGTGGTGCAGCAGCAGCAGCAGCAGCTGCTGCTGCTGCTGCCGCTGCTGGACATGGGATTCATCATTCAGCACATGGTGCTCCCCATTGTGGTCATGGTGGTTTTTATAGCCATCATCATCATGGCAAATTTGGCAAGCATGGTTTCTTTGGAAGGTGCTAGCGCAAGTTCAAGAGGCTCGAGAAATGGAAGTGATTTCAGCGCTTGTGATTGTTTTACCCAACTTTGTGATACTGTTTCTTGAGGATCCTAGTTTTTTTTCTTGAAGATTGATTGGCATAATTTTCAAAATAAAAATTTAGATGTATATACATATAAGCCAGATTTAAGTATGACTTTCCTATGTATAAATTCAGAGTTCGTTTCGTATTGAATTGGAGATGCCTCTCGATGCACCATTGATTCGACCGTACCTGGAAAGCTCCATAATGCTACTGCAAATTTTTTAAGAAAAAATATTCAGGTTGACTGAGAAAAAGAAAAAAGGAGCCAAAGAGAAGAAAATTCATCTATAGTGCAAGATTGTTATGTCATCGGATGATAGAGAAAACGAAAAGTTTCTTGGACAATTATGGTTTGTCTTGAGATTGGAAAACCAACTCCACCAAAATATTCTCCACAGAGACGTCACTGACTTTCGTAGGAATCATATTCTTTGAAATAGTTTAATGCTAAAAATTTGAATTTATGTAAGCACTTCTTACTTGCCATTTTGCCTCCTCAATCATTCAACCTATTCAAAATATGAACATCACAACAGGAGATGAACAAACTTGACAATTTCAAGTATAGGCCTGCTTAACACCCATAGTAATGAAGCCTGCACAAAAGTATGAATATTACTATTTGAGAATTATCTTGTTCAAACTCGGCAGATAATTAAACAATGCCTTTAAGTCCATGCCCATGCATATCAATTAGACTATGTGTACAACACACAATACCTCAGGTAGGACTTGTTCCATGGACTCTAAGCAATCAAGTCGTTCTTATAAAGCAAAATCAAGCGAGATTTTATTTTACAACAACTATTTAAAAAATTTTATAACACTTCTGTAAAAAAAATTTATGCCAAGAATTAGATGATGCATGCGTGATGCCAATTTGTGAAACCAATTAATTTATTTGGCTTTGATTTACTAATCTTTACCTTGAGGTTTCATTCCATGAAGCATTCAGAGAGCGGTTAATGTCACGCCCCGTGCCCGGGACGTGGCACCGCCGTGACCAGGCTAAGCTGAGTCACAAGGCTCAAAAATCAAAGCTTTTATATAATACATCCCAAGTATCACATATAGAAACAAACATCAATCTAAATTTGGGATAAAAACCCAATATATTAATAGGAACTTCAAATACAAAAACTAGAGTTTCAAGCATACTCCAACAAATTCTAAACCTTACTACCAATAGATTACTAACCAAGCCATCACTTTCAATCCTAGCTCCAAGAGCTAATCCACATCCTTGACCCCAAAATCATCATTCTCTGCATATAAAACAAAAGGGATGAGTGAAACTCACCCAGTAAGTAGTACAAGTATCACTCTATTGGCCTGAGCATGTTACATATACATATACTGTGATATCATTCAAATAATCATCATTTCAATCATAACACATATAAATAAATGTGGTCCACAAACATTTCATATAGATACTAAAGAGAGAGCCCAAGTGATAAAGCACATTGACCCTGGATATCCAGTTGTTAACTATTACCGGTTAACACGGCCCCAAAACATTATGCTAACTCTCACCGGTTAGCGCGGTCCAATATCATTTCCTTCATACAAAATTTAAGGAACTAGTCCCGTCAATAATTACCTTATACAAGAGCTCAATCACAAAACATTCATTCATTCATATTTGACCACATTTACATATTCATGGGAAATCATCAACATATGCATACTCATGCCACTTTAATATATGCAAAATAATTTAGAAAACATCCTTGTAACAAATACATTTTCAAAAGCATAAAGGATACAAGTACTACTTACCTCGCTCCAAGCTATACCAATTAATCCGAAAAGAAACGATCCCCGTCTTCACCTAAATCACATAATAAACTCTCAATCATCTCCTAATTCTATCAATAATCACAATCGAAGCCTTAAGTCTAACTTAAAACGCAAAACTAAGCAAAGAGAGCAAAAACTAACGCGATCTGCGGTCCCATCCGCGGTGTTAGCCGCGCCGTGGCTGACGTCGCGGGTGGCACCAGAATCAAACCCTGGTCGAGCCGCGGCGTCATCCGCGCGCGGATGGCACCGCGGATGAGCCTAGGCAGCTCAATTCCTCCAAACTGCAACATCCCAAACCAGATCTAAGGTGTTCCAACTGCATCTAACCCAATCCAAACACTAAATCAACTCTAAAATGGCAAGATAAAGCAATAATAAGGCACCTAAATATAATATACTTCACTAATCATGAATCACACCCACCAATTTCACATTATCTTCAAAGTTCTTCACCCATAACTCATCACCATGTTACCCACTCACACACACACAAGCACTACTACTAAAAAGCATAAACTCATAGAAGCGTAAACAACTCCATAATCCTCTAATTATGCACTAAATACTCTTAGCTACTAACTTAAAGAAAAACTCATAAAGAGTAGAGTAAAATAGGGAGAAGAAGAATACCTTAATTGGTAGGATGTTGGGTTGAGCTTCAAGTTCTCTTTTTCTTCTAGAGAGAGAGAGAGAGAGAAAGAGCAAGGAAGAGAAGATGGAAGAAGAGAGAAAATCGTGAGGGAGAAAAAGAAAAAGAAAGAAGAGGAAATTGAGATGAAATGTGGGAGAGAAAGGTTTTGACATTTTCCACCCAAAGACAAATGACTAAATGGACCCTCCAAGATCTTGGGTATTATAGTTAACCTTATATTTCTAATTGTCCTTGTGGTTACCAAGAGGTTATTAGAGTGTCAAAGAACCAAATTTCTACGAATGTGATTTTAAACTGTCATTGTTCATAAATCTTATAAGTAAATTTTTGCTCCTAAATCCTATTTATAAGTTATAATACTATCGATTCAGGCTAAATTCACTCGTTTTATAAGTTATAATACTATCGATACAAAATTAACCCACCAAAATTATAGTTTCAGTTGTCATGATCTAAAACCGGCATATGTAAATTATAGTAATTCTTATTACTCATAAACATTCAACATGTACCATTGTTCCGAAAATGGAAAACTTTTCTGTAAATGCTAATTGTACACTAAAAATTTTAGCACGTAAAACCTTCATCGAAGTTGAGATTCGCTAGAATACTAGGAGCACTTTAAAAGGCTGAGCTTCATCTTCACTCTCATGCATGCGTAACCTACACTGAAGCAATTGCGTTAAAATTACGAGATAGACAACGCGTCCGGGTGCGTAATAGAAAGAAAGAAAGCAAAAGCAAAAGCAAAAGCATAATCGCTACACAACAATAAGTATTTGGTGAAGCTCTTTACCTTTTGAACCTGATATTTACTTTCAATCGATCCACTTCTACGAAATTGGACCCCTGGTAATCGGGTAATTTCTACTCCCTCTCCTCCATACACATGCACAAGAAAATTCTTGATTGATATTTTCTTGATATGCTGCTTTTTGTTATTGCAGTTATGTTAAGGTGGCATAATAATATTATCTTTGTTGGTTTTTTTTTTTTTTGTGTCGTTTTTGGTGAAGGCTAACTGCCTTTTGTTTTCTGTGGTTTGTATTAAAATTCTTTTGGTTTTCTTTTCTGGGATTGCATTCATGTCTAAGATTAACGTTGTACGCTTGATGTTATAGATATTTTTGTGTATTTTGTGCATATATGCCAATTGATCATCAAGTTCAGCAGTTCAATTAATTTGTATTTTCTTTTTTCTTTTTCGTTTTATTAAAGCTGATTTCTTGGTATATAGATACTAACATGTCTAAGGTGGTGAATTGTTTATTGTTTCAGAAGTTGATTCATTTCAATTGAAATTTCTTTTACTTTTTTGAAGTTATTTTGTCTTTGGGGATAAAGGGTTTTGGGGGTTGGGAAGGAGGAATCTTTTGTAGTTTTGGATGTGTATATTGTGAGAATTATGTCGTTTGAGAGTGATTTAATGGAATTCAAAGGTGAAGTTTGCATGTGTTATAGGAAATTCCTCTACTTTCTTGTGTTTCTGTTATCAAGAGGACGGCCAGCTGTTTGATGTTTTGGGCTGGGTTCGAATTAAGGGGAAAGATTTATTGATCTTTAATGTATGACATGCTATGATTTTTCTTTGGTAGTGATCTTTCTGTTGGAAGGTTCTCCAGAATTCTTTAATTTGGATTTTATCTCTGTTTTATTTGTGTAAGAGTTTCATTCCTAGTATCATAAAAAACTGTACTTGATGAATATAGCAAATCGAATTTTTAACATAAATGAAATGGAGATCAAAGTTGTCCTTGATGCGTAGAAGGATTTCCCCAGAGACTAAATGAATACTGCAAAACGCGCACATGAAGTTTGAATCACAGCATACTTGAGCATGTTAGATTGCCTACAAGTTTAGATTTTATGAATTTACGTTAAATTTACATCTTGATTTTCACTTATCATGAGATTCATTAACTGTCTGTGAAGCACTGGATGCAAATTCGTGCACAAAATGATTTCCAATTTTTCCTTACTTATCTATCATGAATTTTCTTTGGTGTATACCCCAAAGTGACCTCTCAACGGAAGACCTTCTCTTGGGGTTAGATTGTGGAATGGAAGTAATAGAGCATTATTGTCCCACAGAATATTTTGAAGCTGAAGCTGTGACCCTATGTAATATGCTTATATTGAATGTCCTCTTGTTTGCAGTTAGTTTGCAGAGTACTAATAATCCAAGCTGAATAACAATGGGAAAGGACAAGTATGGTACTCAGGACAAAGGGCTATTTTCTCATCTTGCTGGATATGCTCCTGGATACTACCCAGCACACCATGGGGCATACCCTTATCCTCCTCCAGGCGGGTATCCTCCTGCAGGTTATCCTCCTGGTGGATATCCACCGGCCGGATATCCTCGTCCTGCAGGATATTTTCCTGCTGCATACCCTCCTCCAGCAGGATATCCCCCACCAGCATATCCTCCACACAGTGGATATCCCCCGGCAGCTTACCCTGGTCCCTCAGCTCCATATCACTCGGGTAAATGTTATGAGCTCCCCAGCATATGTTGTTACTGGATATTCAGTTGTAGATATCTAGGGTTATATTTAGTGTAGGAATGTTGGAGTTCTATTTTTATGTGTCTTTTGCACTCTGTCCTGCTTTCCTGCTTGTTTCCGGTAAAGGATTCTGATTCAATACGAAAGACCTTGCTTGTTAATCCTGAAATTCTTTGTGATTTAGTTCCCTCTTGTTATGCATTCTTTTGGCTACATCTCTTGGAATGAAAGATCATGATAGGTGAAGTTAAATGGATGTTCAAATCATATTAGTTAATGAATCCAAAGTTAGGTACAATGTTTACTTTTGTTCCAGCTTGATAAGGTATCTGGGAGTTGTTTCCTCTTGGTTTCTCAGTTCAAATAGCTGTTGAATTCAACATCTAGGTCTTGTCTTGTCTCCAAATTCTAGATCACGTGTCTGCCACAATCAAGTTTGTCCTTGATTTGGAAGTTAATATTTTCTTGTAGTTCAATGTTGATGCTAGTTTCACGGCCTTCGACTATTTTGTCTATAAAGAGGCATAATTGCATCGAGATTTTAGGATTTTCTTACTTCACTGATTATTCTCCTCTCTTGTTCTTTCTTGTTTTTCCTCGTACTTAACAATTGAACTGCCAGTCTGGCTAGAACTTATATTCTACAAGAGATGGAAATTACGGAAGTATAAGTTTCCATTGCCAGAGGCAGGAAACTGCCCTTTTTCCTCCAGAAATTTCTAGTTTCAATTCTCTTGTAAAGCTGGAAAAGACTAAGGTCTAACCTGGAAGAATCAGATTTCATAATCACTTGTGATCATAAATATCTTTTTCCTCCTACATGGGTTTGCCTTTTTTCCCATTTCCCTATTTCATAATTTGATTGTTACTAGTTTCTGTCTACTGCAGTATTAGTTTTTGACCTTGGTTTACAAGGTGACTGCTAAGTAGATAGAATGCAGTTCTCGAATAGATATGGCTCTTATTTGGTTGCAATTGTCTGATTTTTGCAGGGCATGGATCTTCCATGGGTGCATTGTTAGCTGGGGGTGCTGGAGCAGCAGCCGCTGCATATGGGGCTCATCATTTAGTTCATGGTGCACCCCGTTTTGGTTATGGTGGTTATTATGGCCATCATCATCATGGCAAATTTAAGCATGGAAAATTTGGCAAGCATGGTTTCTTTGGAAAGCACAAGCACAAATTCATGAGGTTCAAGAGATGGAAGTGATTTGCATGCCTTGTGATTGTTTCTCCCAATT
The DNA here is from genome assembly GCA_024721245.1 of Mitragyna speciosa. Taxonomy (NCBI): domain Eukaryota; kingdom Viridiplantae; phylum Streptophyta; class Magnoliopsida; order Gentianales; family Rubiaceae; genus Mitragyna; species Mitragyna speciosa. The sequence continues at coordinate 5,209,389 of CM045555.1, read as the reverse complement.
TGTGATACCGTTTCTTTCTCTATGATCTTAGTTTTCGTTCCATTTGCTTGAAGATCGATTTGCAAAATTTTGAAAATAAAATTTTCAGATACATATACATAAGCCAGATTTAAGTATGAAGTTCCTATCTATAAATTCAGAGTTTCTTTTGTATTGAACTGGATATGTGCCCCTCAATGCACCATTGCTTCGACTGTACCTGAAAAGCTCAATACTCCGATCTGTCAACTCGGGCAGCATTAAGTGGTATAGCTAGCTTGTTTGATGCATAACATAAAGTAACCTAATTGTGCTAATTAACTCTGGGAATTTGGGCAAGAGGATTTTATGTGTTTTCAACTCCCCAATTCAATGTTTTAAAAAGCAGACTGGTCAATGAAATGAAGGGGGTTCGGTTCAAGGTCGGACAGTGGTTCAATATTTTTTTATATTTTTTTTAATTTAATGCATAATATAACAACAAATATTAGATATATCCCATCCTATTGAATTAGTTAACCCATTACTAGTTTGAATATATTCAAATATACAAATTAACGAATGTATCATATTTGGTAAAAATTTTATGAAATATTCTATGTCTATAACAATTAAATTAACAAAGAAAATGGCATTACAAGTATAAAATATATAATAACTATAAAAAGTAAGTGTATTGGGAAAAAATAGATAAAACAGATACTTTAAAATTTACTACTGAAGTACATTATTATATTTTTAAATTTAAAACATTCTAAATTATTAAATCATATTTGTTGCTTGTTTTCATATTCTCTACTCTTTTAATACCATCAAGATTTATCAGACTGTTGAACGAGTCAATTTGGATTCTATGCAATAGTCTCAAAAATAAGATTAACAAGTAAATCTATTTGCTTATTCATTTTTAATTTAATCAATTCTGTTCAGTTTACACATTTTCTTGTAGTATATCAAGAAAAGGTGGATATGTGATGCTATAATAATTGGAATCAATATATTGCACATAAAAATATGATTTTAGCGATGCGGACTATTTTTGGATTTTTAGAAAAGGAAATAAATTTCTACCCACTTACTTCAAAGATGCCATATATGCTTATTATTGAATAATGATTAATCATAATTCAAAAATTTAAACAAATGACTTACAAAAATACCAATTTAAACTTTTAATTATGAGAATACTTCAGGCATAAATGAACAATTAAACAATTTAGATAAAAAGACTAATCTTAATAGGAGAGATTTTGGTAAAAGTAAATCCAATATTTCTTTAATATAATAAATTTGGAAGCCATATTAAAAAAATAAGAATCAATTAATTTCATTAAACATGATTAATAAAGTAAACAAATATAAATCCAAGATTGCTTTAATATAATGAATTTGGATGTCAAGTGAAAAAGGTAAGAATCAATTCATTTCATTAACATGATTAGGAAACAAATAAACCTAAAAAAGTAAGAATCAATTAAACTCATTAAACGTGATTAATAAAAATAAAGAAACTAAGAAAAGTAAGAATGAGTTAATTTTATCTAACATTATTGATAAAGGAAATAAAGAAACTAATAATGTAATAATCAATTGATTTTATTAAAATAATTAAAGGAAAACCAGAAAAAAAAGTCAAATAAAATAATTCCTAACATAAAACCAACAATGACAAGGATGGTTGGATGGTTGGCAGCCTAAAAGGTTGAGGGAAAGGTTTTAGGTTTGAGACTTCTCCTTGCCTTGGTGAAAAAATCAGCGATTTAACGGTTCGCTGGTTCTTTTTGGTTATCGATTGAATCAGTTTGGTTCGGTTCTGAAAACATTGCCCTAATCTACGCAAGTGTAACACTTCTTTAGCATTTACCTGCCATCTTCTACACTTGAGGATTTGGTGGTTGATTTTTTTATGTGGAAGTGATTGTATTGCAACCTCTATATTGCGATACCTTCATCTTCCTCGCAATGTCTAATGGATAACCACACACATATTGCAAAAGTACATGTCAGAGCATGTTGAATTTTCTGGAGCTGGAGTACCTGGTTCCTACCATGGCAGCAACTGTCTGATTAAGCTATAAAGAAGGTTTTATCTTGCTACTGTCGATCATATCTCTATTTTCATCCTGAAACAGCTAAAAATGAAGTAGCTACTTGATAATTGCAATTGGGATCATTCCAGTTTTAACCCTCTCAGCAGTGAAACTAGATGGCCTTATGATTTTTTATGATCTTCACACAATGTCATACACTCGATCCATTGATGAGACGAAGTGCTTTCTTGATTAAGAGCAGCATGCTATAGCTTCAAATTCTTAATCTAGTTCAATTTCGAAAGTAGGAAAGAATTTCTGTTATCCAGAATGATGCGATTAATTTGTTTCTCTAATTATAAATTGTGCTTCTTTCTTCCTTTTTTTTTTTTTTCTCCCTCTGTCTTTATTTTTTGTGGATACTGTCTAGTATTCTCCCTTTGGAGAGAGTAATTAGCTCATCGACATTACTGGATAAGATCTAAACATCAAAAAACCCAAGAATGAAGATTATTTTATTAGAATCATTGTAAGGGGTGTTTGATAACTCAATTTAATACTAAAAATTAATGTATTAAGAGTTTTTTGAATTCAATAAGTTAGATAACAAAATTCCTATATCACTTAATACATTAAATACTTATTTAACTTGTATACAAAATTTTAAGTGAAAATTTTTTATTTAGTTTGCTGAATTTTTATACTCTTTCCCTCTTACACACACCCATGTTCACTCTCACACACTTACCACTGGACACACACACACACACTCTTTCTTACATGCACAATCTCTCTTTGTCTACACACACATTCTGTCTCACATGCGCAATATCTCTTTCTCTATACACACATACTCTTTTTCACATGCACAATTTCTCTTTCTCTCTCTCACATACATACATACATATTTTCACACAAATACACTTATTCTCTCTTTTTCTCTTTCTCACTCTCTCTCTCTCTCTCTCTCTCTATGTCTCTCTCTCTTTCCTCACGCAGTTTCTCTTGCAGACACTTATATACTTTTTTGCGCATACACTTCTACACATGCATGCATATGCACACACATACTTCCACACATATATTTTCTATCTCGTGTATACGCACACATGTATTACTTTTTCTTTGCTCACATACTTGCACACACTTTCATGCATACATTTTTACATATATACACATTCTTTCTCTCTCACACACAAATACACTTATCCTGTACATCTCAAAACTAACGATATCTCTCTTTCTCATACATATTATTAATAAATATTTAAAATTTTTAAGATAAAATAATTATATTTATGAGGTGAGATATTTAAATTCAATGCATATATTTAGTCAATTGTTAAATAGGTAAAACTTTTTCAATTCAACAACTTAATATTTTTAGTTTTTAAATTTCAGACTTTGTAATTCAGATTTTCATATTTCAATTTTACCAAACACTACCTAAGGTAATGTATTTTACTCCCACTAAAAGAGTTCGATGTAAAACCAACCCACAAAGCCTTTAAAGGTTAAGTGGGGTGAGAGGTCAGGGGTGAGAGGTCAGGGGTTCAGCCCTACCTCCCATCAAAAATCCAAATTGGTGCATAATGCACCTGTTTGATCCGATGGTGGTTCAGTCCCCATTGGTTATTCTGGGGTTCAGTTGAGCCCCTCCCCTTATAGTGTAGGTTAGAAGTAGAATAATATGCTGTTGACTATTGACAAAAAAAAAAAAAAAAAGAGTTCCATGTAAAAAATAACAAACGTTTTTTCTACAAGTATTAAAAGTGTTCGTGGACAAAAACAACCAGTAAGTTTAAGTAATTATATATTGAAAATTCAATTGATTATTAAAATACTAGCGCTTCCATAACTTTGCTATGAGAGGAGATAAAATATTGAAAAAATACACTTATACTAAAATTCACTTAAACCCCAGCTCGTGTAAAATATGAGTGGGATAGGAGATAACCTATTGAAAGATACACATCTCCTAAAATTCACCTAAATCCGCATGCGTAAAATATTTTTCAGTATACATAATATATTAATGTAAATATTTTTTCACTGATGGTATATATAATATTAATCTAAAAATGCAAAATCAGTCTAATTTGAACTTGTATACCAAATCGCTTACATACCACTATTCCCTCTCCCAGCCAATTGCATTAATTATCAGCATTTGATTTCTTTGCTCAACAGAGATATCCCTCAGGGGAGGGGCCAAAAGCCAGCAACCCTCGTTTTTGTTGACTTGGAGCACAATTTTTACCAGACATATTCACATCAACTTCAATATCAAGGTCGCTGTATCGATGTCACGACCCGAATCTAAAGGTCATGACCGGCACGTAGTTCGAGGAGGAATAAACCGCCCCAAACCACGTAAGCCTAACTTTCCTCTAGATTCTACCGAAATTTCAGGCAGCATCTCCTCTATATCTGGACCTTTCCCAAAAATTTAAAAATACCTGCACAAAAATTTCAGCCAACCCAAGGATTTCCAACACTATTCACAATATATCCATATCATCTCATTCACAACTTTACACCATATTTCCACAGATTTATAACCTACTAACACAAGTCATCAATCATCCATTTCAACCATAAAATAAATGCTCATAAGAACTTCATCTATTTCTATATAAATATCCCAAGATTCATAATTTACAACCAACGGAGCAACTATGCCAAAAATAATATTTACAATACCAAATATTGCATCACATGGCCATAAGTGCAGAATAATACTTATACTATATCCTGTACCCGAAACGACAAAATAACCGGGTAATACCTCTGATTTCAAATGGCTCTGAGATTCTCCTCTTGGTTCTAACTCCTGCACTTTCTACAAAATACTGAAAAAAATATTGAGGGGTGAGTTTTCACACTCAGTAAGCATAATACATATTATAACTATTTTAAACAATTTTACTTAAAATCACCACTTTTGGTATAAAATCTATGTAGTCATCACATATGACATAAAACATTCAATAAAATCACATTTTTGGTTTCATAAACCACTTTTGATTATTTTTCGAAGTCACCACTAATGCAGAACCTACTATCCCCCGAAGGGTACTCTGTCCCCGAAGGGCTATCCCCCGAAGGGTATCTGTCTCTGTTCCCCGAAGGGCTATCCCCCGAAGGGTATACTATCCCGCGAAGGGAGGGAATCACTGCGGACATTCCCTAGCCGGCATATACTAGGTGCACCCAGACTAACAATAACCCTGTTAGTTTTAGTTAGCTCTGCATAGAGTTACTTTCAAATCATTTTCACAACTAAATTCTTTCAACTTTATTTGACAAAAATCATTGTCACAAACAATCATTCACTTTCTCATTCTTTAATGTTAAAACTTTAACAATATATAAACATACTTTGAAAAAAACGTCAAATGTATTATCTTATACACTCAACGTAAATCATTCACCTTTAAATACTTTGCAAGCTCATTTAAACTTTCATGTACAAAATAAACCACTTTGTAATGCATTTTCTCAACATACATCCATTTAACAATATATATGTATGTCAATTTCAATTTATACATATTGCATACTTTAAAATACTCACAAAATGCTTTGCAAGCAATATATAGTACTATTGATTCATAATATGTATTACACTTACCTCAAAATAGGCTATGGACAAAAATCTCAACTCGATCACCCCCTTAGGCGGCTTCCTCCGCCAAATGCTCTCTTGAATCTATTATATAACATAACGATCAAAATTAACAACTAAAATACTTTAGAAAAAATAATATTCTAACTTTAATCTAACCCCAAGGCTTAACTCAATTACATACCCATCTTACATGGCCTAACTATAATCAAATCTCAACTTTAATTTCCAAACCAACTCTTTCATCTTCTAATTGGTAATTAACACCCTAACAAAACTATTAACTCTAAATAATACCAAGAAATCATTTTCTCCAAATTTCCTAAAATTTCCTAAATTCTAAAATTCCATCTACTCAATTTCTACTCCATGCATGCTATCAATTCTACCAAAAATATTATATACTTTATCATAATCTATTTAATAAACAAGATTTAAGCATAAAAATTACCTTATTGCTAAATCCAAATTTTTCTCCCTTTTTTTCTCTCTCTCTCTCTCTCTCTCTCTCTCTCTCTCTCTCTCTCTCTCTCTCTCTCTCTCTCTCTCTTCTTCCCTGCTGGCCGGCCTTCTCTCTCTCTTTCTCCCTTTCTTCTTCTTCTTCTTCTTCTTCTTCTTCTCTTTTCCTTTCTTTCTTCTCTCTTTTCTTTTCTTTCTTCTCGCTGCTTCTTTCTTTCTTTTCTGCAGAAACTTCTGCAGTCTTCTGGTGGAAATAAACCCATCCGACTGGGCTGTTTTTTTTTTTTTAGAGGCCAAATGACCTTTTTGTCCTTTACTTATATTGGGTATTACATTCTCTCCCCCTAATAAAAAAATTCGTCCTCGAATTTGAAATAACTACATACCTGAATGTGGGAATAAACTTGGATACTTGTCTCGCATCTCATCCTCTAACTCCCACGTGCTCTCTCTAATGGAATGATTTCTCCATTGTACTTTAACCATAAGGAATCTCTTTATGCCTGAGCTTCTTAGTTTGATGATCCACAATTGCTATTGGTTGCTCTACGTAGCTTAAGTCTTCACTCAACTCAACTGTTTGTGGTTCAATGACATGCGAAGGATCTGCCTATGTATTTCCTCAACATAGACACATGAAATACTGGATGAACTCCAGAAAAATCCGGTGGAAGGGCCAACCTGTACGCCACTGCTCCTATCCTCTCAAGTACCTCAAATGGTCCAATATACCTAGGAGATAATTTTCCTTTCTTTCCAAATCTCATAATTCCTCTCATAGGCGACACCTTAAGAAAGACATGATCTCCAACACTAAATTCAAGATGTTTTCTTCTCACGTCTGCATAACTCTTCTGCCTATTGTGAGCTGCTTTAAGACGCTCTCTAATCACTGCTATCCTTCTCCGTAGTCAATTGTACAATTTCAGGACCCAATAGCTTCCTATCTCCTACTTCTTCCCAACAAATAGGAGACCGACTATTTTCTACCATATAGTGCCTCATATGGAGCCATCTCAATGCTCGATTGGTAACTGTTATTGTAGGCAAACTCAATTAATGGTAAGTGTTGCTCCCAATCACCTCTGAAATCCATAACACATGCTCTCAACATATCCTCTAACGTCTGAATGGTTACGCTCAGGACTGACCATCTGTCTGAGGATGAAAAGCTGTACTAAAATCGAGTCGAGTCCCTAAGGCCTCCTGAAGTTTCCTCCAAAACTGTGATGTGAATTGAGTGCCCCTATCCGATACTATAGACACTGGTACCCCGTGAAGACTCACGACTTTGTCAATATACAATTGAGCATACTGAGCCACTGTATACGTAGTCTTTACCGGAATAAAGTGAGCTGATTTCGTCAACCTGTCCACAATTACCCATATTGAGTCATAACCCTTTCTCGTACGGGGCAATCCGACTACGAAATCCATCGTCACTCTCTCCCATTTCCATTCTGGCAAAGGAAGTTCTTGAAGTAAACCCGAAGGCTTTTGGTGCTCAAATTTCACCTGCTGGCACACTAGGCATTTAGCCACAAATTCTGCAATGTCTCTCTTCATCCTATTCCACCAATATATTTTCTTCAAATCTTGATACATTTTGGTCGAACCAGGATGTACCGTGTAGGCTGACTGGTGTGCTTCTTCCATGATCTCTTTCCTCAAATCCTCCACATTTGGAACACATAACCTATTGCCACAACGAAGTACATTATTTTCATCTATATTGAACTCCTTATTGTCACCTTTAACCACTCCGTCTCGAATCTTTTCTAACTGCTCATCCTTAGCCTGATTTGCTTTGATTCGATCTAAAAGCACTGGACGCACATTAATGTGAGCTAATAATATTCCACCGTCACAAATCTCCAATTGTGTCCTCTGATCATGTAACTCATGTAACTCCTGAATTAATGGCCTTCTATCGACTGCTATATGAGCTAAACTCCCAACTGACTTCCTACTCAAAGCATCCGCTACCACATTTGCTTTTCCAGAATGATATAAGATTGAGCAATCATAATCTTTTAGCAACTCCATCCACCGCCTTTGCCTCAAATTCAAATCTCTTTGCTCAAATATGTACTTCAAGCTTTTGTGGTCCGTGTAAATCTCACATTTCTCCCCATACAAATAATGTCGCCATATTTTCAAAGCAAATACTATCGCTGCCATCTCTAAATCATGAGTAGGATAATTCTGCTCGTGCTTCTTTAACTGACGAGAAGCATAAGCTCATAACTCTTCCATGTTGCATCAACACGCACCCCAAACCTACTCTTGAAGCATCACAGTAAACACATATCCACCAGAACCTGAAGGTAGTGCTAATACTGGAGTTGTAGTCAAATGAGTTTTAAGCTCCTGAAAACTCTGCTCACATGCATCAGTCCACTCAAATTTTGCATTCTTTTGAGTTAACCTCGTCAGCGGGGCAGCTATCCGTGAGAAATTCTCCACAAAACGCCTATAATAACCGGCTAGCCCAAGAAAACTACGAATCTCCGTGGCTGACGTCGGTCTCGGCCAATGTGTAACTGCTTCAATTTTCTTTGGATCAACTTTTATTCCATCCTTTGACACTATATGTCCAAGAAATCCCACACTATCTAACCAAAATTCACATTTAGAGAATTTGGCATACAATTGATGCTCCCTCAAAGTCTGAAGTACCATGCGTAAATGCTTGCTCATGGTCTTCTTTACTTCTTAGAATAAACCAAAATATCATCGATAAACACTATTACAAAAGTATCAAGAAATGGCTTGAATACTCTATTCATAAGATCCATAAAAGCTGCCAGGAGCATTAGTGAGTCCAAAAGACATCACAAGAAACTCATAGTGTCCATACCTAGTCCTGAACGCCGTCTTTGGAATATCCTCATTCCTTATACGTAACTGATGATATCCTGATCTCAAGTCTATTTTAGAAAAATATTGAGACCCTTGCAACTGATCAAACAAGTCATCAATTCTAGGCAGTGGGATACCTATTACGAATTGTGACCTTATTCAATTGCCTATAATCAATACATAGCCGTAGAGACCCATCTTTCTTCTTTACAAACAACACTGGTGCACCCCAAGGTGACACAGCTAGGCCTGATGAATCCCTTATCAAGCAAATCTTGTAATTGCTCCTTAAGCTCCTTAAGCTCAGCTGGTGCCATTCTATAAGGTGGTATTGAGATTGGCTCAGTTCCAGGCACTACATCTATGCAAAACTCTATCTCCCTTTCTGGAGGTAATCCTGACAAATTCTCGGGAAACACATCTAGAAATTCACTCACTACCGGTACATCTTCTATCTTTGGTTCGGAGAGTTCACATCTCTAACAAAAGCTAGATAACCACAGCATCCTTTATGCAACATGCGCCTAGCATTGAGCATTGACACGAAGTTATAAGGAACTAAACTTCTGTCTCCCTGAAACTGAAACTCTAACTCGCCGGGAAGATTAAAGTTCACTATCTTCTTATTACAATCTAGGGAAGCATAATATTGAGACAACCAATCCATTCTAATATCACATCAAAATCCACTACTCCGAACAATAGGAGATCCGCTGGAAGATCTTTATTCCCTATCTTAACCCCACAAGATCGGTATATTGAATTCACCTCTATACTCTCTCCTGTTGGAGTGGACACTACCAAAGGCTCATCTAACTTTTCTGACTGTCTACCCAACTTCTTGGCAAAAAATGGGGATATAAATGAGTGAGTAGCCCCGGTATCAAATAATACTCGTGCATCAAAAGAATCAATAGAAAGTGTACCTGACACCACAGCATTAGAAGCTTGAGCATCCTGTAATAGTCAAAGCATACACTCTTGCCTGTCCACGCCCAACAGAACTCTGAGCCCCCGTATTCTGACCTCTGCCTGCATTTGGCTGACCTCTACCAGCTTGCATCAATCCTCTGCCCCCAAAACCTCTACCTCCTGAGCCTCGTCCACTGGTTCCCTCTATCTGGTCTACTTGTATGACTCGGAGCAGAAGCTACAGATGCCTGTCCTCTGTGTAGAGCCTTGTCGTAATAAGAACGACTGGACACTCCCTAGCAAAATGCCCTTCTTGACCGCAACGGTAGCATACGTTCTGTCCAACTCTGCACGTACCCCGATGCATCCTATTACATATAGAGCACTGGGTAGAAGGACGGGCACCCTGTCCAGACTGACTAGATCCTTGCTGGCTATAACCTGTAGATCTTTGACTCTTAACTTCTTTCTGAGAGCCCTGTTGACCTACCTGGCTTTGATAACTAGAACCCTTGCTCGTCCGCACAGTAATAATACCACGACTTTGTTGGCCACTGAATTGTCCTGTGCTTTTGCTCTTTTTCGGTCGAGACTGCTGTTCTCCCAGACTATCCATTCGTGACATCTCTAGCTGTCGGGCACATTCCACAGCCTCTCCGTATGTTGTAACTCTAGCAGAAAGCAAATGATCACGGAGTCGCGGCACCAAACCTTTTATAAACCGCGATCTCTTCAACTTCTCAGTGCTAACCAAGTGGGGAGCATACCTACTCAACTCCACAAACCGCGCATCATACTCACTAACGGTCATGGAAGGATCTTGCCTCAATCGTTCGAACTCAATTGCTTTTTGATCTCTAACGCTCTCGGGCAAAAATCTATCCATAAAAGCTTGACTAAACTGCTCCCATGTCCAATTAGGCACTATCTCAGTCTTAAACCATCGCTTGGCCGTCCCAATTAGACGGAACTCGACCAATTGAACTGCCTTCTGAGAGTTACATCCCATTGCCTTACATCTAGAATTAATCTCTTCTAAAAATAGATAAGGATCTTCATCTGTTTTTCCCTCAAACTCAGGCGGCTTAAGTTTCAAAAATTCAGATAATGGCACCTCATCTTCTTTGGCACGCGATGAGGATGGTGCACTCTCTGTCTGGGCATGTAATCTATCATGCCTGGCCACAATTTGTGTCAACAAATTCAAGCTTTGGATAACGTCCTGTGGCTCTAGAGTAGCTGCGGAACTCAACCTTCCTTTCTACCTCTAGTCTCCCTTTCTACCTCTGTCTCCCTCTCTGCCTCTGTCTCTCTTTCTACTTCTGCCTCTCTTTCACCTGACGTGAAATTCCAGTCTACTACGTCTACTACCCCAAGTAACATGAGGGATAGCTATGTTAAGACCTGCTTGCGGAACTCTGCCACCCCTGCCGCGGCCTGTACTTGGGGCTCTATTACCCCTACCACGGCCTCTGCTTGGAGCTCTATCACCCCTTCCCCGGCCTGCATTTGGGGTTCTTCCACCCCTACTGCCTCGGCCGCTGCCTCGACCGCTAGTTGATCTCGCCATCTCTAATAGCAAATAACATAATTATTATCATTCCTACAAGCAACATATATATAATATACGGAACTTGAACGGTAAGAATCACTGTCATAAACTAAGATATAATAAATATCCAATGACAAGTTAAAGCCTATAGCTCCGTGGTTCAAGACAATAAACTAACTCTATAACTTATTAATTCAATCTTATAACAATAAGAACAATCCCATAACCGTTGCTCTGATACCAACTTTGTCACGACCCGAATCTAAAGGTCATGACCGGCACGTAGTTCGAGGAGGAATAAACCGCTCCAAACCACGTAAGCCTAACTTTCCTCTAGATTCTACCGAAATTTCGGCAGCATCTCCTCTATATTTGGACCTTTCCCAAAAATTTTAAAATACCTGCACAAGATTTCAGCCAACCCAAACATTTCCAATACATTCACAATACATTATATCATCTCATTCACAAGTCATTAATCATCCATTTTCACAAAAAAAATATATATATATATATATATGCCATAAGAACTTCATCTATTTCTATGTAAACATCCCAAGATTCATAATTTACAACCAACGGAGCAACTATGCCAAAAATAATATTTACAATACCAAACTAGTCATATACCATATGGCCATAATTGCAGAATAATACTTATACTATACTATCTTGTACCCTGAAACGACAAAATAACCGGGTAATACCTCTGATTTCAAATAGCTCTGAGATTATCCTCTTGGTTCTAACTCCTGCACTTTCTACCAAATACTGAAAAAAATATTGAGGGGTGAGTTTTCACACTCAGTAAGCATAATACATATTATAACTATTTTAAACAATTTACTTAAATCACCACTTTTGGTATAAAATCTATGTAGTCATCACATATGACATAAAACATTCAATAAAATCACATTTTTGGTTTTATAAACCATTTTGATTATTTTTGAAGTCACCACTAAGTAGAACCTACTATCCCCCGAAGGGTACTCTGTCCCCGAAGGGCTATCCCCCGAAGGGTATCTGTCTCTGTTCCCCGAAGGGCTATCCCCCGAAGGGTATACTATCCCGCGAAGGGAGGGAATCACTGCGGACATTCCCTAGCCGGCATATACTAGGTGCACCCAGACTAACAATAACCCTGTTAGTTTTAGTTAGCTCTGCATAGAGTTACTTTCAAATCATTTTCACAACTAAATCCTTTCAACTTTATTTGACAAAAATCATTGTCACAAACAACTATTCACTTTCTCATTCTTTAATGTTAAAACTTTAACAATATATAAAACATACTTTGAAAAAAACGTCAAATGTATTATCTTATACACTCAACGTAAATCATTCACCTTTAAATACTTTGCAAGCTCATTTAAACTTTCGTGTACAAAATAAACCACTTTGAATGCATTTTCTCAACATACATCCATTTAACAATATATATGTATGTCAATTTCAATTTATACATATTGCATACTTTAAAATACTCACAAAATGCTTTGCAAGCAATATATAGTACTATTGATTCATAATATGTATTATACTTACCTCAAAATAGGCTATGGACAAAAATCTCAACTCGATCACCCCCTTAGGCGGCTTCCTCCGCCAAATGCTCTCTTGAATCTATTATATAACATAACGATCAAAATTAACAACTAAAATACTTTAGAAAAAATAATATTCTAACTTTAATCTAACTCTAAGGCTTAACTCAATTACATACCTATCTTACATGGCCTAACTATAATCAAATCTCAACTTTAATTTTCCAAACCAACTCTTTCATCTTCTAATTGGTAATTAACACCCTAACAAAACTATTAACTCTAAATAATACCAAGAAATCATTTTCTCCAAATTTCCTAAAATTTCCTAAACTCTAAAATTCCATCTACTCAATTTCTACTCCATGCATGCTATCAATTCTACCAAAAATATTATATACTTTATCATAATCTATTTAATAAACAAGATTTAAGCATAAAAATTACCTTATTGCTAAATCCAAATTTTTCCCCCTTTTTTTTTCTCTTCTCTCTCTCTCTCTCTCTCTCTCTCTCTCTCTCTCTCTCTCTCTCTCTCTCTCTCTCTCTCTCTCTCTCTTCTTCCCTGCTGGCCGGCCTTCTCTCTCTCTTTCTCCTTCTTCTTCTTCTTCTTTCTTCTTCTTCTTCTTCTTCTTCTTCTTCTTCTTCTTCTTCTTCTTCTCTCTTTCCTTTCTTTCTTCTCGCTGCTTCTTTCTTTCTTTTCTGCAGAAACTTCTGCAGTCTTCTGGTGGAAATAAGCCCACCGACTGGGCTGTTTTTTTTTTTTTTAGAGGCCAAATGACCTTTTTGCCCTTTACTTATATTGGGTATTACAATCGAGCAGCAGCTGATGATATATTAAATCAGAGGTCACTCTCATCTTTATAGCCTCAAATTTTTGCCTCCTCATTTTTTGTGCTTGCTTGCCCTCCTTTGATTTAAGGTTAGAAATAGAAGTAGCTTACATTACTACATGTGCTGTTGTCTCCTGATGTCAAAACTTTGCAATTAAGACGTCCAAGTCTAGTAAATTGAATAAGGGAATTACTTATCAAGTTGACATTAGACATATCTGAAGCTGCCAATTTCAATGCTTTCCAGAAGAAACTTTTTTTCAAGATTAGGCTCGGGACAATTTTCCACCAGTAGTTGTAAATGCTGCTGTAAAAGATATGAAGAAATGAAATGAAAGTTATCTATTTTTTTTTTCAAAAAAAAAGAAAAGGACTAGTCTGGATGTCACCAATTTAAATAAGAGATGACAAAAAATTTCATTTCAACATGTCATTGCAAATAAGTCTAGACACAAGAAAGGGAAATTTTGGTATGGTCCTCAACCATGTGCACCCTCAGCTGCCTTTTGGCAACTTGATTTTAATGCCAAAATAATAAAAGGGCTTATCCCATATAGTGGTTAATCCTTTTTTTTTTTTGAATATTTGTTCTCCTATCAGTAGCTTTCCATTGACCAAAACGCATTAAAATTTGTGGGAACTAAGAGAACGGGCCGGTGAGATGTAAGAGGGCAATTGCCTACATATATTTACTAGTTGCAAACCATGTGCTACAAATTTCATCATGTGTAATACCCAATATAAGTGACGGGTAAAAAGGATTATTTGGCCATAGTTTAAAAAAAAAAACCTAGAAAACAAAAGAAAAGAAAAAGCAACTGTCGGTGGGACTTTTTTTTTCAAAAGAAGCAGGCAGAAACTTCTGCAAAATAGAAGAGAAACTAGCAAGAAGAAAAAGAGAGAAGAAAGAAAAGAAAAGAGAAAAGAAGAAGAAGAAAGGGGAGGAAGAAGAGGGAAGTGCAGGCCACCCACCAAGCTCCGATCGGCCACTGGACGCCGGTAACAAGTTCGGCCAGCAAGAGAGAGAGAGAGAGAGAGAGAAGAGAAATAGGGAAGAAAAAAAGGGAAAAAGGGAGAAAATTGTATAGAGATTACATAAGGTAATTTTATGCTTAAATCTTGTTTATTAAATAAGTTATGATGAAGTATATGATATTTTTGGTGGAAATGATAGCATGCATGGAATAGAAATTGAGTCGATGGAATTTTAAGGTTTAGGAAATTTTAGGAAATTTGGAGAAAAATGATTTCTTGGTATTATTTAGAGTTAATAGTTTTTGTTATGGTGTTGATTACCAATTAGAAGAGGAAAGAGTTGATTTGGGAAATTAAAGTTGAGATTTGATTATAGTTTAGGCCATGCAAGATGGGTAAGTGATTGAGTTAAGCCTTGGGGTTAGATTAAAGTTAGATTATTATTTTTCTAAGTACTTTTTAGTTGTTAATTTTTTTCGTAATGTTATACAATAGATTCAAGAGAGCATTTGGTGGAGGAAGCCGCCTAAGAGGGTGATCGAGTTCGAGATTTTTGGTACATAGCCTATTAGAGGTAAGTGTAATACATATTATGAATCACTAGTACTATATATTGCTTGCAAAGCATTTTGTGAGTATTTTAAAATATGCAATATGTATAAATTGAAATTGACATACATATATGTTGTTAAATAGATGTACGTTGAGAAAATGCATACAAAGTGGTTTATTTGTACATGAAAGTTTAAATGAGCTTGCAAAGTATTTAAAGGTGAATGATTTACGTTAAGTGTATAAGATAATACATTTGACGTTTTTCAAAGTATGTTTTTATATATTGTTAAAGTTTTAATATTAAAGAATGAGAAAGTGAATGATTGTTTGTGAAAATGATTTTTGTCAAATAAGATTGAAAGAATTTAGTTGTGAAAAATGATTTGAAAGTAACTCTATGCAGAACTAACTAAAACTAACAAGGTTATTGTTAGTCTGGGTGCACCTAGTATATGTCGGCTAGGGAATGTCTGCAGTGATTCCCTCCCTTCGTGGGATAGTATACCCTTCGAGGGATAGCCTTTCGGGGAACAGAGATAGATACCCTTTGGGGGATAGCCCTTCAGGGATAGAGTTCCGTTCGCGGGATAGTTACCCTTCAGGGGATAGTAGGTTCTGCATAATTGTAACTTCGAGAAATAATCAAAGTTGTTTATGAAACAAAAAATGTGATTTTATTGATTGTTTTATGTCATATGTGATGACTACACAGATTTTATACTAAAAGTTGTGATTTTAAGTAAATGGTTTAAAATGGTTTATAATATGTATTATGCTTACTGAGTGTGGAAAACTTACCCCTCAATATTTTTCAGTATTTTGTAGAAAGTGCAGGAGCTAGAACCAAGAGGAGAATATCAGAGCCATTTGAATTCAGAGATATGTCGTTCCGGGCATAGGATAATATAAGTATTATTCTGCACTTGTGGCAATGTGATATAATATTTGGTATTGTAAATATTATTTTTGAAATAGTTGCTCCATTGGTTATAAGTATGAATCTTGAGATATTTATGTATAAATATATGGAATTCTTATGGTCATATCTTTTTATGGTTGAATGGATGATTGATACTGAACTATTTAGATGATTGATTACTTGTGTTAGTAGGTTATATACCTATGGAAAATATAGGTGTAAAATTTGTGAATGAGATGATATGGTGTATTGTGACTGTATTGAAAATACTTGGGTTGGCTGAAATTTTGTGCAAGTTTTTTTTTTTAAATTTTTGGAAAAGGTCCAAATACAGAGAAGATGCTGCTGAAATTTTGGTAGAATTTAGAAGAAAGTTAAGGCTTACGTGGTTTGGGGACGGTTTATACCACCTTCGAGCTACGTGCCGGTAATGACCTTTAGATTCGGGTCGTGACATCATGTTTATTGGTTTTACACTTTTGAACACAGCAATCGACAAACTTAAATTTACAAATATTACAAAACATCTTTTTTTTTTTTTTTTTTGTGCCCATACGATAGAAATGTTTTTGACAATCAAAGACTAAATTAAATGAAACCTTATAAAATACTAAAAGAAAATTGAAACACTGAAACAAATTCCAGTTATCTAAGTCAATTTGACTGTTTTGTTTCTTTTCTGTTTAGACAAGATATGGTAATGCCATGTAACATAAGTCTTCTTGATAAATTCCTACTTCTCTTCACAGCCAAACACCCCTCTCCTCCTGTCTGGTGGTGTTATAAAGGTGAAAGTTGGTGATAAATCATGAAAAGCTCATAGAATCGGTTAAGAAATTTCAATTACTTCGACTTTTCATTGTAAGAATACTATTAACAATATTCTATGCAACTGGGATTACTTAACGAACTTATCCAAATCTTTGAACACATGAAAATAACTTACTATTAGTTCCTAAATCTGTTTTCCACTAATAAGAATTTCAACTTGGTTATCAACACATTCAATCATGTTGATATTTACCTCTTCCAAATCTTAGCAGTGCAATGGACGAATTCTTGAAAGTCGACTCCTTTGGCTTCTCAGTAGTCTAAAATATAACTTTAGTGAAAAAAAGAAGGATTGCTGGAAAAAAAAATTTTCCACCATTTCTTTGCATATTCTCTAAAGGGACACTTGGTTAGTAGAGAGGAGTCGGAATTGGAATTAGAATAATTCATTTCGGAATTGGAATGATGTTTTTTATTCCAATATCTTTGCTTTGTTGGATATTGGAATCGGAATCTGAATCATTCACTCTTGAAGATTTTAAATTCTAAATCAACTAGTTTTGATGAATAACAAACAAATGATGATGTCTACTAATAACTTATCACAACTAAACAATTGAGGAATAAAAAAGAAGTCAAAGTTACAAAATTTTTAAAAATGATTCCGATTCCCTCCAATATAGTTCGGAATAGGGGATTCTAAAATTTTTAGAAATAATTCCGATTTCCTGTTTTCGATTCCCTCTAACCAAGCAATTATAAGAGATTCATTATGATTCCTGATTCCAATTCCGATACCGATAAATCAAGCAGCCTCGAAATTTTCAATATCGAAATTTTCAATATCTATGATCGAAAGAAATGCTAAGTTATTGGTGTGATCTTCAGTGACATGGAAACTAGGACTATTTTCATTATTGTAGATGACAAACGTTGTGATTTGTCAACCTCAACATTCCTCAATTTGTGTTTTTCAAGATCATTCTTGGCACTGTAAACAAATTTGGGTTCAAGATAAGTGAATTTTCTTATGTGATTTTCGCACTTTTTTTCCCCTCACTGATTCTCTGTTCAGTTAGTTTGTTATTGTTATTTGACCAATTTGCCTTGGAGATGCTCAATTATTTTCTGACAGTTTATAGATTTTCAGGCAGTGGCAGATTTCTCTTGTGGCTTGCTAAAAGAAATCCTGGTTCTAAGAATTATCTGGGATTGGAAATAAGGCAGAAAGTACGACTACGGCTACAAATCCCTGGTGTTTCTCGAAAATAGTAATAATCGGATGGATATATGATTGCTTATTTCTTTTATGAACTGTAAACACTGTGATGAATGAGTTCTCTTATGCTGATATTACAATTTCCTTGACGTAGTTGGCTGAACGAGCAAAATATTGGGTGAATGAGCTCGCTTTGAATAATATGTAAGCTTTCACGAACTCACTTGTCTTTTAATCATGAAAAGTTCACAAGAAATGAGTTATTTTATCATTGAATAAATGCAGACATTTCATTTTTGCAAATGCAACGGTGTCATTCAAACAACTTGTATCAACATACCCAGGACCCTTGAGGTTGGTCTCCATCTTGGTAAATACTGTCCTCCTGCTGTAACTGTCAAGTAGAAATGGTTGAATTGAAAACTCTTGGAGAAAAGACACTAACTAAAGGAATATATACATTTTGCCGTCCAACAATAACGTGGCAATGGTACTAGTATAACAATGTTGCCATGGTTTCTCGCTTCTGTTCGCAGTGCCCAGACCCACATTCCAAGAAAAAACATCATACAAGGAGGGTTGTACAGAAGCCTTTGGTGGAGTCGATTGTGGATAGTTTAGCACCAGGAGGGCAGCTATGTTCCTTAAAACTCATCTAGGATATGTTAGTTATAAGCAGACTTGAGAGGTTGGTATTTACTCACGTGAGTCCACTTTGGCATTCTTGCAGTTATGATGACTAGTTATAGTTGTCAGAATTATTTGGCTACACATAATTGCATAGTCATAAAAAAAATTTACTCTGGATCTTGTGATTGTTGATGATTCCCACTCATTATAATTTTGAGAAAGATTAGTAGAGCGTAACATTGCTTTCTCTGTCTCAAGCTAAGAAAGAGTTGAAGTGATATAGTGGTATTGAAAACTGTTTTGGTCTATTGTGCTAGTTAGTACATAATTAATGGGAAACAGGGGAACACACTGGCCTTCATCATTTCTGCCTGTATGCTTGGACTTCAGATTTTCTTCTTAATAAAATGGACATTATTTGGGACATGACAAAAATCTAGTACATCAAATTTGGGATAATGGGAGGAATATTGTATTACTTATATGCTGCAAAGTCTGTCTTGCAGTTTTAATGAGTATTTTCTAGATACAATGTGTAATTTTATCTTAAAGCCTGCAGATTTTCCTGGAACTTTTAGAGATATTCGTAATTTCTCTTTTGCAACTTTAGCCATCAGAGAAGACTCCAACACATTTTACTGAGACTAACAAATCTGGAATATCCTGAAACAAATGGGCGTATGCTAAAGCAAGAACTGGAGGATGGATGCTTTACAAAATTAGCATTGAAAGTGAGCTTCTAAATATTATAATTCTTTAAAGACTTTGAGGACCATGATCTGCTGAATCAAAATCAGTTTCATATGGGATTTTAGTGGAACACCTGGTTATGTTACTTCTTCATGGTCACATATGACTGCAAAGGAGAGTAATTTAGATCCTCCAGTGGGTTCAGAAGTGTAACCTCTCTCATCTTAACTAGTGTCTGTAGTATGTGATCAGAAGTAGAGTGTGATTAATAACCTCAATCACAAGTTGCACACCAAGTTTTCTCATCAATCGTCGTGAATGTGAGGTTGTTTTACAGGATTTTGGCCCGTTACAAGATGTCAAGTAGCCTGTGATTATTAATGTCTTACCACGTGATTGTTTGTTGTCAGGTTTTCATTCAATCTGATGTGGTTGCAGTGGCAATAGACATGAGAAATCAATTTGAGGCAGAGTCGAATAAGCTTGTCTACATCGACAACATCAACCCCAACGTACCTTGTGACTCTGAAGGATGGTTGTTAAATAATCCAATGGGCATAAGAACAGAGAGAGAGAGAGAGAGAGAGAGAGAGAGAGAGAGAGAGAGATACATGCAGAATTTGAAGGTGCCAGAATATACCGGAGGATGTATCATAAACTTATCTGACTTTTTCTTAAATTACTTATTGCTTCTGTGGTCACAACTGCAGATTAGATTTTGCAGTTAATTGCTCTTTGAGCCCAAAATTTTGGTAGTAGAGCTTTTCTTGAATCATGGGGCTGCTGCTTGTATTCGGTCTTGCACAGCACTCCTTTTGTGTTTGGTGTACACATTCATAGTAATTCACGGGACACACATTCAACTGCTTAAAATGATCTTTTGAGGCGTTGGATTCCATTGTAAGAGAACATAGAATCTGTGGCCCTAGGCTAAGCATGCTCTCCAGTTCCTTTGCTTTGGTTAGCCACTTTATCCTTGAAGCTTGTTTTGTTGCTGCTGTTGTGGGTCATGGACTTAAGTGGATCTCTGGTTAGAAGTATAAATGGAGATAATCAGTCTACCTGCAGATTTGCAGGCTTCAGAGGCGGTCTCAGATTTTCGGGTTCAATTACATTTAAACTCGCACGTGCATCTTAGGTTTAGTTGCCTTTGGATGACTGGTCTTTCTATGTAATGCTGGTTTTACAATGCACTTAAAACTTCAGTAATCATGTGAAAATAATTTTATCTATGTTTTTCCTTTTTCTTTTTTCCAAATAAAATTGTCTCTCACTCTTAAGAGAATAAATAATTGCATGCAAAACGTCAATTACATGGAATGTACATATTTGTAGTTCCTCAATTGAATTTTGGTGAATAGGTATTTCTTTGTACATTATATTTCTTAGCATCATATTTCTTAGAATTTTGGATGTGTATATTGTGAGAATTATGTCGTTTGAGAGTGATTTAATGGAATTCAAAGGTGAAGTTTGCATGTGTTATAGGAAATTCCTCTACTTTCTTTTGTTTCTGTTATCATGAGGACGGACAGCTGTTTGATGTTTTGGGCTGGGTTCGAATTAAGGGGAAAGATTTATTGATCTTTAATGTATGATATGCTATGATTTTTCTTTGGTAGTGATCTTTCTGTTGAAAGGTTCTCCAGAATTCTTTAGTTTGGATTTGATCTCTGTTTTATTTGTGTAAGAGTTTCATTCCTAGAATCTTAAAAAGCCGTACTTGATGAATATAGCAAATCGAATTTTTAACATAAATGGTATGGAGATCAAAGCTGTTCTTGATGCGTAGAAGGATTTCCCCAGAGACTAAATGAATACTGCAAAACGCGCACATGAAGTTTGAATCACAGCATACTTAAGTATGTTAGATTGCCTACAAGTTTAGATTTTATGATTTACGTTAAATTTACATCTTGATTTTCACTTATCATGAGATTCATTAACTGTCTGTGAAGCACTGGATGCAAATTCGTGCACAAAATGATTTCCAAATTTTCCTTACTTATATATCATGAATTTTCTTTGGTGTATCCCCCAAAGTGACCTCTCAACGGAAGACCTTCTCTTGGTGTTAGATTGTGGAATGGAAGTAATAGAGCATTATTGTCCCACAGAATACTTTAAAGCTGAAGCTTCGACCCTATGTAATATGCTTATATTGAATGTCCTCTTGTTTGCAGTTAGTTTGCAGAGTACTGATAATCCAAGCTGAATAAGGTACTCAGGACAAAATGCGATTTTATCATCTTGATGGATCTGCTGCTGAATACAACCCAGCACACCATGGGGCATACCCTTATCCTCCTCCAGGCGGGTATCCTCCTGCAGGTTGTCCTCCTGGTGGATATCCACCAGCCGGATATCCGCCTCCTGCAGGATATCTTCCTGCTGCAAACCCTCCTCCAGCAGAATATGCCCCACCAGCACATCCTCCACACAGCGGAAATCCTCCGGCAGGTGACCCTGGTCCCTCAGCTCCAAATCACTCGGGTAAATGTTATGAGCTCCCCAGCATATGTTGTCACTGGATATTCAGTTGTAGATATCTAGGGTTATATTTAGTGTAGGAATGTTGGAGTTCTATTTTTATGTGTCTTTTGCACTCTGTCCTGCTTTCCTGCTTGTTTCCGGTTAAGGATTCTGATTCAACGCGAAAGACCTTGCTTATTTATCCTGAAATTCTTTGTGATTTAGTTCCCTCTTGTCATGCATTCTTTTGTCGACATCTCTTGGAATGAAAGATCATGATAGGTGAAGTTTAATGGATGTTCAAATCATATTATTCAGTGAATCCAAAGTTAGGTACCATGTTTACTTTTGTTCCAACTTGATAAGGTATCTGGGAGTTGTTTCCTTTTGGTTTCTCAGTTCAAATAGCTGTTGAATTTAACATCTAGATGTCGTCTTGTCTCCGAATCCTAGATCACGTGTCTGCCACAATCAAATTTGTCCTTGATTTGGAAGTTAATAATTTCTTGTAGTTCAATGTCGATGCTAGTTTCGCGGCCTTCGACCATTTTGTCTATAAGAGGCATAATTGCATCGAGATTTTAGCATTTTCTTACTTCACTGATTATTCTCCTCTCTTGTTCTTTCTTGTTTTTCCTCGTACTTAACAATTGAACTGCCAGTCTGGCTAGAAGTTATATTCTACAAGAGATCGAAATTACGGAAGTAAAAGTTTCCACTGCCAGAGGCAGGAACCTTCCCTTTTTCCTCCACAAATTTCTAGTTTCAATTCTCTTGTAAAGCTGGAAAAGACTAAGGTCGAGCCTGGAAGAATCAGATTTCATTGTCACTTGTGATCATAAATATCTTTTTCCTCCTACATGGGTTTGCCTTTTTTCCCGTTTCCCTATTTCATAATTTGATTGTTACTAGTTTCTGTCTACTGCAGTATTAGTTTTTGACCTTGCTTTACAAGGTGACTGCTAAGTAGATAGAATGCAATTCTCAAATAGATATGCCTCTTATTTGGCTGCAATTGACTGATTTTTGCAGGGCATGGATCTTCCACGGGTGCATTGTTAGCTGATGGTGCTGGAGAAGCAGCTGCTGAATATGGGGTTAATCTTGTACCTCATGGTGCAGTCCATTATGGACTCCCCGTGTCAAGCATGGCTTCTTTGGAGCACAAGCACAAGTTCAAGAGGTTCCAGAGACGGAAGTGATTTGCATGCCTTGTGATTGTTTCGTCCAACTTGTGATACCGTTTCTTTCTCTATGATCTTAGTTTTCGTTCCATTTGCCTGAAGATTGATTTGCAAAAGTTCGAAAATAAAATTTCAGATACATATACAGAAGCCGGATTTAAGTATGAAGTTCCTATCTATAAATTCAGAGTTTGTTTTGTATTTAACTGGATGTGCCCCTCAATGCACCACTGCTTCGACTGTACCTGAAAAGCTCAATACTCCGACCTGTCAACTCGGGCAGCGTTAAGTGGTATAGCTAGCTTGTTTGATGCATAACATACGTAACCTAATTGTGTTAATTAACTTTGGGAATTTGGGCAAGAGGATTTTGTGTGTTTTCAACTCCCTAATCCAATGTTTCAAAAACCGGATCAGTCAATGAACCGAAAGGGATCCAGTTCAAGGTCGGACCGTAGTTCAATGTTTTTTATATATATTTTTAATTTAATGCATAATATAACAATAAATATTAGATATATCCCACCCTATTGAACTAGTTAACCCATTACTTGTTTGAATATATTCAAATATACAAATTAATGAATGTATCATATTTGGTAAAAATTTTATGAAATATTCTATGTCTATAACATTAAATTAAAAAAGAAAATGGCATTACAAGTATAAAACATATAATAACTATAAAAAGTAAGCGTATTGGGAAAAATAGATAAAATAGATACTTTAAAATTTACTACTAAAGTACATTATTATATTTTTAAATTTTAAACATTCTAAATTATTAAATCATATTTGTTGCTTGTTTTCACATTCTCTACTCTTTTAATACCATCAAGATTTATTAGACCATTGAATGAGTCATTTTGGACTCTGTGCAATAGTCTCAAAAATAAAATTAACAAGTAAATCTATTTGCTTATTCGTTTTAATTTAATCAATTCTGTTTAGTTTACACATTTTCTTCCCGGATATCAAGAAAAGGTGGATATGTGATGCTATAATAATTGGAATCAATATATTGCACATAAAAATATGATTTTAACGATTTGGACTATTTTTGGTTTTTTTAGTAAAGGAAATAACTTTCTACCCACTTATTTCCAAGATGCCATATGTGCTTATTATTGAATAATGGTTAATCATAATTTAAAATTTTAAACAAATGACTTACAAAAATACCAATTTAAACTTTTAATTATGAGAATACTTTAGGCATAAATGAATAATTAAACAATTTAGATAAAAAGACTAATCTTAGTAGGAGAGATTTTGGTAAAAGTAAATCCAATATTTCTTTAATATAATAAATTTGGATGCCAAGTTAAAAAAATAAGAATCAATTAATTTCATTAAACATGATTAATAAAGTAAACAAATATAAATATGAGATTTCTTTAATATAATGAATTTGGATGTCAAGTGAAAAAGGTAAGAATCAATTCATTTCATTAAACATGATTAGGAAACAAATAAACTTAAATAAACTCATTAAACGTGATTAATAAAAATAAAGAAGCTAAAAAAAGTAAGAATGAGTTAATTTTGTCAAACATTATTGATAAAGGAAATAAAGAAATTACTAATGTAACAATCAATTGATTTTATTAAAATGATTAAAGGAAAACTAGAAAAAAAGTCAAATAAAATAATTCCTAACGTAAAACCAACAATGACAAGGATGGCTGGATGGTTGGCAGCCTAAAAGGTTGAGGGAAAGGTCTTGGGTTTGAGGAGAAAAATTTTTGGCATTTACTGCCATGTTCTACACTCGAGGATTTGGTGGTTGATTTTTTTTTTTTTTTTTATGTGGAAGTGATTGTATTGCAACCTCTATATTGCAATACCTTCATCTCCCTCATAATATCTAATGGATAACCACACACATATTGCAAAAGTACATGTCAGAGCATGTTGAATTGTCTGGAGCCGCGGTACCTGGTTCCTACAATGGCAGCAACTGTCTGATTAAGCTATAAAGAAGGTTTTATTTTGCTACCATCCATCATATCTCTATTTCATCCAGAAACAGCTAAAAAATGAGGTAGCTACATGATAATTGCAATTGGGATCATTCCAGTTTTAACCCTCTCAGCAGTTAAACTAGATGGCCTTATGATTTTTTATGATCTTCACACAATATCATACACTCGATCCATTAATGAGACGAAGTGCTTTCTTGATTAAGAGCAGTATATTATAGCTTGAAATTCTTAATCTAGTTCAATTTCCAAAGTAGGAAAGAGTTTTTGTTATCCAGAATGACTCGATTAATTTGTTTCTCTAATTATAAAGTGTGCTTTTTTCTTTTTCTTTTTTTTTCCTCTGTCTTTATTTTTTGTGGATACTGTCTAGTATTCTCCCTTTGGAGAGAGTAAATTAGCTCATCGACATTATTGGATAAGATCTAAACATCAAAAAACCCAAGAAAGAAGATTATTTTATCAGAATCATTGTAAGGGTGTGTTTGATAACTCAATTTAATACTAAAAATTAATGGATTAAGAACTTTTTGAATTCAATAAGTTAGATAACAAAATTCCTATATCACTTAATATATTAAATACTTACTGAATTTGTATACAAAATTTTAAGTAAAAATTTTTTATTTAGTTTGCTGAATTTTGATACTCTCTCCCTCTTACACACACATGTTCACTCTCACACTTACCACTAGACGCGCGCGCACACACACACACACACTCTCACACTCTTTCTTACATACACAATCTCTCTTTGTCTATACAGACATTCTTTCTCACGTGCGTAATATCTCTTTCTCTATACACACATACTCTTTTTTAGGAGTGTCAGTCGGGCCTTATGAGCCGGGTTTTGACAAGCTCAGACTCAGCTTATATATTTAATCGGGTTATGAGTTTTGGGTTATAAGTTTCGGGCTTATAAATGTGAAACTCATACTCGACTCACAAAATATTCGAGTTATGAACCTAAGCTCGCGAGCCTATGAGCCTAAAACTATTGAAATATTCATAAAATTCAACAATCTCACAAAATGATGAATGGAGACAAACTAATTAGCAAATTAATATTACTGTGTGTAAGCACAATCCTTTAGTGTAAAATTATTTTTGAAAAGTATAGCAAAATTTGTTGAAGTGATTA
Organism: Mitragyna speciosa; assembly: GCA_024721245.1. NCBI lineage: Eukaryota > Viridiplantae > Streptophyta > Magnoliopsida > Gentianales > Rubiaceae > Mitragyna > Mitragyna speciosa. The sequence continues at coordinate 5,183,046 of CM045555.1, read as the reverse complement.
AGTGAAAAATGACTATCTCAAAATGTGTACTAGCAGGTATTCAAGTAAAAAATTCACAAAATACATCTACAAGATATTACTACAAAGCATAAATAGCTCATTTACATATTGATGTACGTATTTAACTCAAAAGCAAACAAAAATTTTATGGCATAAAAAAAGTATTATCTTCTACATTACTCCATCAAATAGGTTAAGTGCATTACATTTATGGCACAAAAGCTTCATTCACACTAATTCATTAGGCTTATAAACACCAAAAGAATATTATGATATACAATATCTATAATATACTATAATATATAATATAGTGTGTGTGTGTGTGTGTGTGTGTATGTATAATATTATATGTGTACATAGACATATGTACATATATGTGTGTGTACATATATATATGTATGTGTGTGTGTGTGTGTGTCTATAACTATATATATATGTATATATATATATATATATATATATGCCTAATATTTCAGCCCAACCTCAGTTCGGCTCAATATATGATCAAGTTCATAAGCTTTTTTTTGGGCCAAATGGGCTGAGCTCGGGTCGGCTCAGCCCTATTGACAATCCTACTCTTTTTTACATGCACAATTTCTCTTTCTTTCTCTCACATACATACACACATATTTTCACACGAATACACTTATTCTCTCTTTTCTCTTTCACACACACACACTCTCTCTCTCTCTCTCTCTCTCTCTCTCTATGTCTCTCTCTTCCCTTACACATAGTTTCTCTTGCAGACACCTATATACATTTTTGCACATACACTTCTAGACACCTATATACATTTTTGCACATACACTTCTACACACGCATGCATACACACACACACATACTTTCACACATATATTTTCTATATCTCGTGTATATGCACACGTGTTAATTTTTCTTCGCTAACATACTTGCACACACTTTCATACATACATTTTTACATATATACACATACTTTCTCTCTCACATACAAATAAACTTACCCTGTACATCTCAAAACGAATGATATCTCTTTTTCTCATCTATATTATTAATAAATTATTTAAAATTTTATATTTATGAGGTGAGATATTTAAATTTAGTGCATATATTCAGTCAATTATCAAATAGGCAAAATTTTTTCAATTAAGCAACTCAATGCTTTCAGCACTTAAATTCCAGACTTCGTAATTCAAATTTTCATATTTCAATTTTACCAAACACTACCTAAGGTAATGTATTTCACTCGTACTAAAAGAATTCCATGTAAAAAATAACTAATGTTTTTTCTACAAGTATTAAAAGTGTTCGTGTGCAAAAACAACCAGAAAGTTTAAGTAATTATATATTGAAAATTCAATTGATTATTAAAATACTAGCGCTTCCATAACTTTGCTATGAGAGGAGATAAAATATTGAAAAAATACGCTCATCCTAAAATTCACTTAAACCCCAGCTCGTGTAAAATATGACTGGGCCATTATAGGAGATAACCTATTGAAAAATACACATCTCCTAAAATTCACATCCGCATGCGTGAAATATTTTTCAGTATACATAATATATTAATGTAAATATTTTTTCACTGATGGTATATATAATATTAATCTAAAAATGCAAAATCAATCTAATTTGAACTTGTATACCAAATTGCTTACATACCACTATTCCCTCTCCCAGCCAATTGCATTAATTATCAGCATTTGATTTCTTTGCTCAACAGAGATATCAGCATTAATTATCGGCAACACTCGTTTTTGTCGACTTGGAGCAAAATTTCTACCAGACATATTCACATCAACTTCAATATCAAGGTCGCTATATCGAGCAGCAGCTGATGATATATTAAATCAGAGGTCACTCTCATCTTTATAGCCTCAAATTTTTGCCGCCTCATTTTTTGTGCTTGCTTGCCCTCCTTTGATTTAAGGTTAGAAATAGAAGTATCTTACATTACTACATGTGTTGTTGTCTCCTGATGTCAAAACTTTGCAATTAAGACGTCCCGGTCTAGTGAATTGAATGAGGGAACTACTTATCAAGTTGACATTAGACACATCTAAAGCTGCCAATTTCAATGCTTTCCAGAAGAAACTTTTTTTCAAGATTAGTCTCTGGACAATTTTCCATCAGTAGTTGTAAATGCTGCTGTAAAAGACATGAAGAAATTAAATGAAAGTTTTCTGTTTTTCTTTTTTTCAGAAAAAAAAAAGAAAAGATTAGTTTGTGGATGTCACCAATTTAAATAAGAGATGCCAAAAAATTTCATTTCAACATGTCATTGCAGATAAGTCTACACACAAGAAAGGGAAATTTTGGTATGTTCCTCGACCATGTGCACCCTCAGCTGCCTTTTGGCAACTTGATCTTAATGTCAAAATAATACAAGGGCTTATCCCATATAGTGGTTAATCCTTTTTTTTTTTTTTTTGGGAACATTAATATTTGTTCTCCTATCAGTAGCTTTCCATCGACCAAAATGCATTAAAATTTGTGGGAACTAAGGGAAGGGGGGTGAGATGCAAGAGGGCAATTGACTACATTTATTTACTAGTTGCAAACTATGTGCTAAAAATTTCATCATGTTTATTGGTTTTACACTTTTGAACACAGGAATCGACAAACTTAAATTTACAAAGATTACAAAACATGTGGTTTGACTTTTTTTTTTTTTTTTGGTGCCCATACGATAGAAAGTTTTTGACAATCAAAACCAAATGAAATGAAACCTTATAAAATACTAAAAGAAAATTGAAACATTGAAACAAATTCCAGTTATCCAAGTCAATTTGATTGTTTTGTTTCTTTTCTGTTTAGACAAGATATGGTTATGCCATGTAACATAAGTCTTCTTGATAAATTCCTACTTCTCTTCACAGCCAAACACCCCTCTCCTCCTGTCTAGTGGTGTTACAAAAGTGAAGTTGGTGATAAATCATGAAAAGCTCATAGAATCGGTTAAGAAATTTCAATTACTTCGAGTTTTCATTTTAAAAAATTACTATTAACAATATTCTATGCAACTGGGATTAGTTAATGAACTTATCCAAATCTTTAAACACATGAAAATAACTTATTATAAGTTCCTAAATCTGTTTTACACTACTAAGAATTTCAACTTGGTTTTCAACACATTCAATCATGTTGATGTTTATCTCTTTCAAATCTTAGCAGTGCATTTGATGGCAAGTATTTGAAGTATACATCATTATCAAATCCTTGACTGCAAATGAATCCTAGTCATTAAAAAAAATTCTAAGCTGCCATGTTAAGTATATAGGGAAACCGCTTGAGAGAAAGCCAGTGTCTAACTTTCCCCACTTGCAATAATCATGAACTAATCTCTTTCTTCAAATCCTTTCCCCCTTCTTATATGGGGAAAAAAGAACAAGAGGTGGAGATAAGAATAAAAGGTGTCTACATCTCATATCATCGTTAAATCATGCTTGCCAATGAGCAATACGATCCACATAAATCATGCTCCACCCCAAAAGGACATGTAGCAATCTTGAAGTCTTAAGCATGATGCCACCATGATCTATCCTTTTTGCATGCAATTGCTGCCCAATTTCTTCATGAATTGTCACTGTGCCGTTTGAGACCACAGGTTCTTGATGAGGACATCTCTTCAAGATTTTCAAGTCTATCTCAATGTATTGCCAATGTTTAGGCAACGAGGAAAAACGTGTCCACGAAAATTGACAAACAAAAAAATGTGATAAAGTTCAAAGACCTCGAGAAAATTAACATTTCTCCTAAGTCCTAACAGATAATAGAAGTTAAGACAAAAAAAAATTAGTGTTTTCATCTGATAGTCCTAAAGTTGGTGCAAACAAGATACAAATTTGATGATCCAAAAATTAATTCATTTTCATCACATATTCTTATGTACACTCGTGTGACATAAATTCTTTAACTTAACAATCTTAGTGATTTGTGGGAGTCAAATTCAAATATGAGTAAATTAATATACAAACTAGGATTAAGTTATTTATACTCCAATGAAAGTTATGGGAAGTATCATATCTATAGTGGGAGAATTGAACGGAAGTGAACTATTATTTTCCAAAGAGGTTATATACAAAATGTGTGGTATACTCTAGGCTTCCAGCTAGGTAATGGCAACATCTCTCTATCATGTCAATTCTCTAGTGGATTCTGCTTGGGATGGAGACACTAACGGTACAATGTCACCTATAAAGAATAACCAAATGCTATACTTTAATCCCACATTCACTGTAGTCAAATAGAGGATTAGATGATATAATCGCGGCTGTAATCTTGGTGATGGCAGATGCATAATGATAAGTGTGAATCACGAGGGGAGATCTTCCAATAAAAAGCAGCTAAAACTTGACCAGATTCTTGTGATGGCAGTCTGGATGGACGCCAAGCCCGCCAATGACAAGGAATTTGAAAATTGGGAGGGTTGAATTCTCAAAATCTTTAATTAGAAGTAAAATGAGTTGAAGTTACATATCATTTCGTTTTACAGCTAATACGAGATCCTTCTAATGTGTCAAATTTAAGATACCTAAACAATCATTTTGACTATATGTAATGCGGTTTAAACATTTTGCTTAGGTAAATAACCGAGGAAAAGAACAGTCAGCGTTACTAATTCCTTCTGTACATGACCAATAGAGTTCTCATTTGTTATAGGAGGTACGGTTTACGCCGGGTAAATAATTGATGATTGCGAGAGTTTTCACCTGTAAATAGCTGATGATTTGAGCCAGATAAACAGCCAGGGAAACAACAAAGTTGTGAAAGAATGATTAGGTCCCTAATCCCTTTCAAACATGAAGACGAGAGTTTTCACCTGTTATATTATGCACGATTTGAGTCATAATTGCTTAAATGATAAAGATAAACTTACGAAAGTGTAGTTAAACAACAATTCTCACTATGATGGCAATTGATTTACCCAACTAGTATTGCTAATGAGTCCAAGCATGTAATGTACTTATCATTCAAACTTTAAAGGAAAAAATTTTTTTGGTCCTAGAGTTATTAAGTTTGTAAAATTTTGATCTTCGAATACTATTATTTGCATTTACGTAGCTCTTGAACTACTAAAAAGTGTAAACTTCTTAGCTTTTCTGTCGATTTTACTTTTAGCACTTGTGTCATCCAGTGTCAAGTTTACTTTGATTTTCACTATTAATGCTATTAGAGACAATGACAATATTGTCATCACAATCTAAACCCTATTTGTGCAACCCTAATCAGAATAAAAAATGCTCCTCCTACTCCTCCACCACCACCAACAACTCTTTCTCCTTCTCAACCACCTCTACTACAATTTTTAAATCAAAGTACATATTAAAATGTACATTAAAGATAAACTACTATCTCGCATATTATATTGAGAGATTTTTTTTTTTTTTTTTGTAGAACTAATTAATTTTTAATTTTTTTAAACGGAATTAGAAGAAAAAACTTTAACTTCGAAACTTAAGAATCATTTATCTTCATTTAACCCTTGACCAAAGTAAATTCAAAACACATTGACCAAACTAAATTCAAAACCCATTATTGTTGCTGCTTAGATAGTAAATATAGTATAAATATATTAGTAAATTTGGTGTTGGAGATAAGAAATGGAATGATGTTGATAGGATCGGCGGCAACGGTTTTCTTCTTCTTCTTCTTCTTGCTACTAAAATGGTAAGTATGATGTGCTACCGTCAATGCTAAAAAGTTGTAGCAATGACGGTAGCAGTGGTGGTGGGAGAATCGGGTGGCGGCAGAGAAATAGGAACCTGAAGAAAACTATGGTGGCAATCGAAACCGTTATTTTTTTATTAGATTTGGTGGTAGGCATGATAGTACATCCGGCGGTGACCTTAATGGGGGAGATATGATATGAATCCGTTAGCCCCGATTGGAGATATGATATGAATCCGTTAGCCCTGATTCCTATTATTCAAGCATCATTAAAGTGGCTTATTCATTCATGCATCTAAATGATTTAAAAGGCTCAAATAATCACAATAAAGCATATACAACATCAACCAAGCATTCTTGATTTGGTGTTCGAGATTGAGGTCAAAGTTTAGAGTTCCATTACTCATGGCTCAAATGGAATGGAAATGCGGAGCTCGTTGGAGTTGAATTTTGGAACAAACAAGGCCGTGTAAAGGATAAGGAAGAGAAGCCACGGCAGCTGCACCCAACTTCTCCGGGGTGACATTTCCCGCTTCCAGACAGAGAGTAGTTGCGGGTGGGTAGTGTTCAGTCATACCCGCAAATAACATTACTCTGTCTACGGCTGGTGCATCGTACACTCAGTTGTTGCGGGGTAACGGAAGACCAGCCGCGGCATTCACTTCCTTGCCAGGTGCCATGGCTGGTTAGAGATTTTCTACGAACTTTTTATTCTTTATTAGTAGTTTCCTTATTATCTTGTAATTCTTTTAAGGTTTCTTCTTAATACGTGTGTCGGTTACTTCTAGGAATGTAAAAGGCTTCTTTAGCCACCTTTTTAGATTATTCTTGGTTATTTAACAAAAGTTGAGAGTTTTTTTTTTTTTTTTTTTTTTGTTTCTAAAAATGTCTGATTCAAACTCCAAGAATTCGTTCGTGTAATTAAATTTATATCTCCCACCACGCGTTCTATGTCAAGATAAAAAAGAAGTGATGGTGGTAGAAATGGAAGTAAATATGAAGAAGAATAAGATGAAGGTGGCAAAAGAGGAGGAACAAAAAGGAAAAAAAAGATAGCGAATATCCGATTAAGGTTCACAAATCGGGTGTAATGACAATAATAATCCCATGTTTGTTAACCTTGGCAATGAAATTCAATGGAAGGGTTAGAAGTATAAGATTTTTGATAGTTTAGAGGTCATTTTAATTTAAATAACAGTTAGAAGTTTTAAAATTTATAAACTAAATACTCTGAGAGCAACCCTACTTTAAACTATTAAGGGCATCTTCAAAATGCAATAGAGTCAAATCGAGCCGAGTTAAAACTCAAAACAACCAAATTACTTGATTCAATCCACGTTCTTCACGGTGAAGGCCGGTCTCAGAGGCTCGAGCGTTCATTAGGTTAACTGCTCTTTTTGTCATATATCTTATTATAATATAATATGCATACATGTGCTTCTGTGCCGCAAAGTCGCTGTATTTGGTCCCACGCCGCCGCAAAATTCACATGCAGCTGACCTGTCTCCTATCTGTATTCATTAGTCGTCTTTTTATAAGAGTATAATTTATTTGAACTGCTAGCATATGCATTTGCAAAATTTTCAAAGGTATTTTGGAGTTTTAATGTCTTTACACTCTACATTGAAGGATCAATTGACTTAACAAAAGGACAAAGAATTCTAAAATGTCTCTAGAGAATCGAAGGAAAACAATGAAAGAATATATATATATTTTTTATGCATGACAAATTCTTGCAAAAAGAGTATTTATCCTCTTTCTTCCAAAATAAATGCTGCCTAGAGACTTTTTCTTTTTCATTTTTTTTGCCGTCGAATATTTAATAATGTCCCATTGTAGAAATATTTTTTTACTACATAACATGTGGTGGTCAAATGAATCAAATATAACTTTTTAAAATAGGTCAAATCCAAGTTGATAAATTAATGTCTCACTTATTTTTTAGAATTTTTTTTTTCGTCTAATGCTATTTTTACAGTTGTTCCATTGGGTTGTGTTGTGGATTGAGAAGATGTTGAACTAAGGCAGATCATATGTGAAAACGACGTTGCCAATTGCTGTCTCCCAAGTGTTTCTAACAACAATTAAATTGAAAAAAGAAAACAAAAATAATATTGCTCTTATTATGGTTGCTTTCACTCCAACTTGGTCCCCCTGATGTTAGATAATCAATTTTGACCCATTGATTTATTTTTAGATTATTAATTTTGTGTTGGATCTTTTGTAAACACTATTTCAAGATATGTGACATTCTAATTGCGTCACTATGCAATCATTTATTCCCATTTTCTGACAACAAATTTAAGACTTAACCTTTTAAACTGTGTTTAAAAATTTTATCCTTCAAATGTATTTAACAAATATATATATATATAGGCTATAAATATATATATATATATATATATATTTGTATATCCATCTTCTCAATGTCCTGTAGAGTTTTCTCTTTTTTAAAGCCGTTTTGCTGCTCATTATATCTCACATCTAATTCTGATACTTAATTGTCGACTAGAAAAACAAATAGATAATGATTCTAAGCTTGTAATCAACATCCTCTGGGTCCTGGAGCAGCCATCCTCTTTTTTAATACACTAAATTAAATATATTCCACATGAAATGTTCAACAATTGGAACAAGAACAAAACAAAAACAAACTCAATTATAACACCATTAGAATGTTGATATCCATCAGTTTCTTGGAACTAATCAACTTTGAAACTCCAATTGCTTTGATTGATGTTAATGATGAAAAGATTACACAACTAACACATAGCATGATACATAGAGTCGGTTAAGGTTATTGATTATAACACACTTTACAAAAGAAAAGATCGATCAATCCTCATTATCATTCACATGTAGGCCTATTTAGAAAGAACGCAGAAGTGCCCTAGTGAATCTATATTGCTATTTGATTTAATGATCTATATTACTATTTGATTCAATGATTCAAGTCTCATTGGCTCTTCCCAAAACTCAAACTTTTGGACTTTTTCTTATTGTGTTTTCAACCCAAAGACTAGAAAGTTGCAAGCTTTTCTTCATGCTCTTTCTTCTATTCAAAGTCTTCTGTCTTAAAAAAAACAAGACCACAATTCAACTTCTCCTAAAACATTGAAGAAAGCTTTTAAACGAATTAAGTCACTGAAAGTGTTATAAGCACAGTATGGGCATTTGATTGCCAAATTTCAATAACCAGTATGTACACACACATTTATATGAACATATGTGCATACGTACATACATATATGTATGTCCACACGCACACGTAAATTTGTTAACATATCACCACTTGCTATTTTTTTCAACAAATCGAATGAGTAGTCAGTACAAACGACTACAAAATTCTCCAATCTTATGTTTCTCCATGTAAATAAAATTCAACTTAGGAGACTCATAATTATGTGTAGTGATAAATAAAAGTCTCATAAATAGGAGACCCGTGTAAGAATTTCTTATACACAAAATCTTAAAAAAAAAAAATTCCCAATTTGGGAAAGTAAAGTCTTCTCTATGATTTCACCTACCTCCCTAAAAACACATTAACATTAATTTTCTATTCCTACTATGAAAATTGAGCCTTTGAAATTTCAATAACACGTCATTATTAGGAAATATTTATTTTGTTTCACTATATTATATAGTATTTCCGTTTTGGCCAATAAAATAAGTAGACAGTTATGGAAAAGATGTCACTCTCATAATGCATCACCTCCCACAACAATCGTTTATAAAAACGATTCGTTTGGTTACAGCTGTATCCAATTTCCCCATTCCCTATTCCCACGTTAACTCATTTAACAATTATACCCTGTCCATTTTACTTTTCTCTGCACACAACAATTTTAAATACTTGTATTTGAAAACTAATTCAATCATTTTCACCACCTCTTTTCTTCCTTTTTCTTTTTTCTTTAAATATTTTCTCAAAGGAGATTCTTGTTTATTAATGACACTACACAAATGATTCTCACTCAACTAAAAAAAAAAATGAAAACAAAGGAAAAAAATTATATCTCCTTTCCTATATAAATGAATGTTTTTAGAGCATGTCATATGAGAATGAGAAAGAATAAATAAAAATATATATAATACTGATGCTCTTCAAAATTAAAAAAAGTGAGAAATTATATTTTCTTAACTATATAAACAAATATTTTTCGAGTATATCAGGATCGAAATGATAACAATAAAACTCTAACATTAATTAATAGCCTAAGAGAAGTAGGCCAAGCCAGCTCTTCTAACACTAACCTTTGTTGGATAAAATGGTACTAGAAAAATGTGGTTTACTATCTAACTATGAATAAAATAAATAGCAATATTCCTTTACTTTCTCCGCCTGTATCGTTTTAAACAATGACTCCCATATTTTCTGTTCCGCCTCATTGTTAGAAAACACATAAATACACACATCCAAGGGTGTATATTACTGTGTGTAAATAAACACTTTATATATTTTCTTTGAGGTGTAAATAAACACTTTAAAAATACCAACATTTTAGTTCAAAAAAAAAAAAAAAAAAAAAAATACCAACATTTGCCAAGGAGACATAGCTATTCCTCTGCCTATATAGTAGTAGCAGTAGTAGGCCTACATACCAGTTTGTGTATGTATTGTCTTTTCTGGTGATCCGTGCATGATATTCTTGGAAGAGGGCTTTAGTTTTTGGTGGTAACTATTGCCATAAAAAGACTCTTTTAATCACTTGTTCATATTGTAATTGGATTCTGTGAGACCCTTTTGGATTTTCAGTCTGTTTTTGATGTTTTAAGTGCGAAAGTTTTAACCGTTAAGGTTATTTTCTTGGGAATTTGAATGAGGAAGTTATGAGTGTTTTCTTAACTCTCTGACTAATTTGCAGTGGGCTTCAAAAGTGGCTTTAGTTTAGCTTTGGAGACAGATAAAGCTTCATAGAAAGGTTAGTTCATTTCCCTTTTCTTCTGAGCCTCGAAATTTGCATATTGTTGAACTGTTATTTAAGTGTATTTTTGGCTTTTGGAAGTGTACTTTGACTTTTCTTTTGAGGGATGTTCTTGTCTAAAGACTAGCATGATTGGTTAGTGAGTTGAGTTTAGAGTTGATAATAGCTGTTATTAGTTGGTACATTTGACAGAATTTTCTAATTCTAAGGTAAACTAATGTTAAAGCCTGTGCACTTTTTAAGTTTTATTTGGAATGAGAAAGTGTTCTGGAAAATTATGTAATTTAACAATTCAGCAGTTAGTAATTGGTTGGTGAATTCAGATAAATTGAAGAATGATTTGATATCAATCTGTATGGAGTTTCTGTGTCTAAGAACTTTTGATGGTTATGTTGATTGGATTAGAATTTTTAACCAAATTTCTTGCTTTGTTTATGATATTTCGATGAACTTTCTATTTGGCAATTATGGGTAATGGCATTTAGGCTATTGATCGATTTTCTCGGCTGCTGCCTCTGAGCTGAAAATTAGCATTTGTGCTATTTGCCTTGGTGCCTTTCTGTTGATTTGTCTGAGCCGCGATGAGAGGATAGCAAAGATCAAGATTCAGCTTTAGATATTAGATTTCTGAGTGATATGCATCCTTGTATTCCCTGCTTCTTTCCAATAAATTATGCGAGTTTCAAAATATGGAAAAGATTCTTATCCACTCGAAAATGATTCTTTTAGTCCTTTAAATTTAGCCTACAGTACAGGTAACCTTTAAGATTTTGAAGTCTGATAGAACTTGCTGTTTGCTTCTGATGTAGTTTTTGGTCAATCTGGATTTTAGATGATTATTTGCTAATGTTATGATCAGACATAAGCTGGAACCCCGTATGAGAATTCTTCACTATAATATGCTATCAATATCCTATACGGTGAAGTCATTGACATTGGCAGCTTTCCTTCATTATTGATGAGTTTCATGTTATCATAGAGGATCTTTGACAATTTTCTTTTTCATGAGCTTATGAGAGTAGGTTGTGACTAGGATCATGCTCAATTGGGAAAGCGGTGAAGATAGAAATTCATTTGAGGGGAGACTTTTGTTTCGTGATGGAGAAAAGGCATATAGAAATTGATTGGTTTGGTTATTGGCCTTCATCACTCGAAGTATTAGTGGCTGAAGACATTATTCATTTAACTGGACTCTCTCTCTTTCTCTCTCTAATGATAGTAACTTTTAAGTGAATGGATTTTGGATTTTATAGTGCAAATATTCTTTTCAGCTGAAATAAGTTTTGAACCTTTTGTTGTCATTGTAGCTTAGTAGCTTATTATCACTAAGATCCAATAAGTAAAATTTGGAAGGATCACCACTGTTCTTGAATGTGATCTGATAACAAGAGTATGATTCATCTTCCTTATTATCCAAGATTGACAAATGTAATTAAAAGAGTGTAGCAGTGTATAATGTAATTAAAAGACTGTAGCAGTGTATAATAATAGCAAAACTTTTGCACGAGGCTTTTGTGGCTTTGAGCAGCAGTAAATCTTTGCTCTGTTGCCCCTAGGTAAATTGCTCTGTTGCTCTGTTGCCTCTAAGATTGACAAATGTAATTAAAAGACTGTAGCAGTGTATAATAATAGCAAAACTTTTGCACGAGGCTTTTGTGGCTTTGAGCAGCAGTAAATTTTTGCTCTGTTGCCCGTGTATGGAACTTGTTACATATCATCAGGAAATTGAGCACTTTTTCATAGCAAAGAGGAATAAAAAGAACTAAAGAAGTATAATGTTATTATCATTAGAATACGAAAGCTTCACAGACTGTGTAAACTTACAAACTTCATTGGACATAACATTTATGAGGCATTAGCTAATAATTTCATTTATGAAGTTTGTTGTATGTGCTTAACACTTTGATTTCACCAGTTTTTCACTTAGTTTAGTTGATAGTAAGGTTTTTCACATTTTCAGTCAGAAATTTTCAAGTTGCTAGATTGTGGACAAACGTTTTGTAGTCTATTCATGCTTATAGTAGAAGAGATGCTTTGGGCAATTGATTTTACTTCAAATTTTTTGGAATTCAATCTTTCTGAAGTCTACTCAAATCTTTTAATTATTAGGCTGACTGTTGTTGCTCACTTGTATGGTTCATTTGCTGTAATGATGTAATATGATTTTTCAAGTTGTGCTAACTACTTAAGGATCCCAAAAGAGTAGTTTTGGCATTCTGTGAGTACATAAACATGCATATGCATAAACATGCATGTAAATCCATACAGATAGGCACGCATGTTTATATATTATGTGTGTGTTTTAATGTGTTGTGAAGATTTAAATTTAGGTCTATTCCAAGTCACATTTAATTCATTCTTTCCCATCCATGGCGTAGCTACAATTTTCTTATTGTATGATAGAATTCTTCCTTGATGAAAATATTTATTAATTACTGAATTTCCTCTAGCTAGCAGAGCAGTCAAATAAGAGCATAAAAGTACTTCTCCTAGCCGATCTTAAGAACAAGATATTCATGTTCATGCATGCGCACACAATACACACACACATATGTATGTGTATACATGTTTATGTGTATATGTATGCATGTAAATGTATACGTAGGTATATGCATATGCAACTGTTCACTCTCAGATTGCTTATTGTCTCTGGTGGTTGTCATAAACAGTTTTTTTCTGCTGCTAAATTAGAGGTTGCTACCAATGGAGAAGCACTTGTGACAAAAATGGATCCTCAGGCTTTCATAAGGTTGTCAATAGGTTCACTGGGTCTGAGACTTCCTGAGACAGCACTAAATTCTTCTAAATCTGGAGTTCATGCATTCTCTTCTCCATGTGTATGTGAGATTCGCTTACGTGGTTTTCCTGTGCAGACCTCCTCTATTCCCTTTGTGTCCTCTCCTGAAGTTACTCCAGATGCTCAGAGCATTGCCTCTAGCTTTTACTTAGAAGAATCTGATCTCAAAGCATTGCTGACCCCAGGCTGTTTTTATGCTTCTCATGCATGTCTGGAAATAGTTGTTTTCACAGGGCAAAAAGGTACCCATTGTGGTGTTGGTATTAAAAGGCAACAGCTTGGGACGTTCAAGTTGGAAGTGGGCCCTGAATGGGGAGAAGGTAAACCAGTGATCCTTTACAATGGGTGGATTGGTATTGGCAAGAGCAAGGAGGATAGTGGGAAACCTGGAGCAGAGCTTCATGTAAGAGTGAAGCTGGACCCTGATCCAAGATATGTCTTCCAGTTTGAAGATGAGACGAAATTAAGTCCCCAAATAGTTCAGCTCCAGGGTACAATTAAGCAGCCTATTTTTAGTTGCAAGTTCAGTCGAGACAGGTGACATGGAATTTGCACTTTCTTTGACAATTTCCAGTTACAGTAAAGCTTTTATTATATAATAATTCTGTTTGGATTTGACAATTGACTTCATGACAGAAAAGGGTTAAGTTTTGGTCCTTATGTTTCCATTCTTTAGAGTTGCTTAGTTTGTTGGATTTAGCAGCATTTTCAAGTTGCCCTTCTCAAACCAATTCTGCTGACCACTAATAGCAATCTTCTATTCTTTCTAAGTTTTCTGTGTTTAGTCCTCAGAGGACTGAGAGGGGTCTTACAATTTCTTAAAGCTTGTTATTTGAGTCAGTCTTTTAGAATACAAAGCCAACTCCAGAAAGCTGAACTCTGCATTTTTTATGATGTGTGGAAATTTTTTACATATTTACAGGGTAACTCAGTTAGATCCACTGAACAACTTCTGGTCACATTCTGTTGACAGCTCTGATCATGATATAGAAAGAAGAGAGAGGAAGGGATGGAAGGTGAAGATACATGATCTCTCAGGCTCAGCTGTTGCAGCAGCCTTCATAACTACTCCATTTGTGCCATCAACAGGCTGTGATTGGGTGGCGAAGTCCAACCCAGGAGCTTGGTTGATAGTTTGCCCTGATGCTTGCAGGCCTGAGAGCTGGCAGCCATGGGGAAAGCTTGAAGCATGGAGAGAACGTGGCATCAGAGACTCCATCTGCTTTCGCTTCCACCTTTTAGCCGAAGGACAGGAGGGTGGGGAGATTCTCATGTCTGAGATACTGATCAATGCTGAAAAGGGTGGAGAGTTCTTGATAGATACAGACAGACAGGCTCGAGCTGCAGCAACTCCAGTTCCAAGTCCACAAAACAGTGGAGATTTTGCTGCATTAAGTCCTGTTATTGGTGGGTTTGTTATGAGCTGCAGAGTGCAGGGGGAAGGGAAATGCAGCAAGCCCTTGGTACAATTAGCCATGCGACATGTGACATGTGTGGAAGATGCAGCCATTTTTATGTCTCTTGCTGCTGCTGTTGATCTTAGCATTGAGGCATGTAGGCCTTTCCGAAGAAAGATCCGAAGAGGTAATCGCCACTCTTGGTGATAATTATTTCTGATACTCATTTACTTTCCATGAACTAATGGATGCCCTTCTGAATTTTGTAACAATTTGACATGATGTACATAATCGATTTAGTTTCATTTACCATTTCAAGTACTCCCCAACCTAGCAGAGACATGCGTTAGCTTTTTAAATTCTGGACCTAACTATGGATGGTTAGCATTCTTAGATTTGTGATGTGTGCCATCACCTTGTTGGAGAGACTAAATTAGTCGCCGAGTTATGTAAGCAGTCAATCCAAGTTGCTGGTAGTATACAACTCAGTATTTTGCTAGCATTTTTCCTGAGGAAGTCTATCTTGTTTAGAGCCAACTTATGTGCCAAATTACTTTAGACCAGGTTGCTAGCAGTAGACAACCCACAATTGTATGCATTACATTACCAATCTTTACCTTTCAATTCTGGAGAAGCCCGTTGGAGTTTTGAACAAATTTTACTATCTTAAAAAAAAAAAAAAAAAAAAGAAATCAAAATGTGACATAAAGTAGTAGTGAAGAGATAAATGTAACAAGAATGTGGTTAGGTAGCATTTGTTTAAGTTGTACAGAAAGTACATCATGTTGAACAGTGCAAAGTGTATGTGCCTCCTACATATGTAATTACATGAAGTCATAAACATCATAATGTTACTGATACAAGCTTATCAAGAAAAGTGAATTTCGTTAATATTATAAAATATGATATAAACATTATCCTTAGGTATTGGTGCCCTAACATACAATGTCTGATATTTATGTATTTTATTTATTTATTTATTTATTTGCCATTTAGCTCAGTGGTATTACTTAGTGCTCCTGTAAATAATTATAACCCAATCATGAGACTTTATGATACTATCTGTATTATAATTTCCAGTTGTGATAGACTTTATGATACTGCCTGTTGTTGTATCAGGTCCGTTTCCACACGACAATTTGAACTAGTTAAGGAAGGAACTCATACCAAAGGATGAAAGAAAATAGTTCTCTCATACTAAACTGAAATTAATTTGAAGGTTTTTCATCATTTTTTGAAAAATTAGACTAGTGAAACTGATATCAAGTATCAAAAATTCCTCTAGTGGTTTAAGATCATGGCCGTGACTCGTGGGAAAAAATGGTTTTTGTTTAATATCTCTTTTGTTATCCTTACAAAATCTCACTTCTCAAGTTCTACTAAGCAAAAAATATACAGGTCTGGACTCTCAAATCTCATTAATCTTGTCGAAGCAAGTATTCAAGTTCTATTTAGCGCAATTCAAAACATTTTTTGTGGAGCAGTACCAGTTTTCTGTGAATTTATTTCTTGCGTCATATATATCCTTTTTTAGTTTTTTGAAAGCCTGTTCTATTACAAGGGTTCTTTGGGAAAGGGGAGTTGGTAGAAATCGAAAGCCTAATTTATTACGAGAGGGACTTTGGGGGAGGGGAGATGGTAAGAATCGAACCCCCAACCTCTGGAGAGGAGCTATAGAGTTTAGAGGATTCTTTTGACAAAAAAAAAAAAATTGTAATTGTCAATAAAGTTGTTTTTTTTTTCTCTTAAAATCAAAAAACTGTCTTTATTTATACATTACACATAGGTATGATAAAGCAAAGTAAAGATCCTAGTTAGTAAATTCCACATCTATTTCCATATCCGTATATGACAGATATAGTAGACGTGGGTGAAAAGTCCATATAACATAGATTGTAACTTTTAGCTTTTCGGGTTATGAGACAACAGCAGACCATGAATTGCTGAACTTAATTGTGAAATCAGTGGTTGCTGTTTATATCCAAGACCAACAAAGCCAGATCCATCTCAGGAAATTCACACCTTGTCCGCATTCAATAATAAAGTTTGGGAAAGATGGCTTTTCACCCCCTAGGAACATCCAATGTTATTATTTATATAGCAAGATCACCAATAGTGACATAACAATCCTCAAAAAGTACTTCATTATGACAAAAAGTACTGTTCTGTTTGCAAAATGAACTTAATAAGGGCATGCTTTCGAAGGTAAAACTAATAACTCAATTGGAAGACCTTTTTGGATTAAATGTAGGAAAATTTTGCTTGTAGCAATTAGTACGACGTTAACATTGCGAAACGGTGATTTCACTATCGGTGTCGACAATTGCTAGTGTTTCAAGTGGAGGTGTGCCATAAGATACTTTAATGTATATGATATCAACCACCACCAGTGATTGACGGGATTTTTTAAGATTATTTTTGATGTATTTGATCAAGGTTATGCGTTTCACTTTTGTATACTTTGTTGCCTGTAATTAAGAAAGGAATAGAGCTTACGAGAAAGAGAAAGGAATGTAGAATGGAGATTCTATATTATTGCTAACTACACTAAGCAAACTAAATAGAGTTTTTGTTGTTTCTGCCTGCCTCCTTTTTTTCAGTTTGGTGAGTTTGTGAATCCCCTTTCCAATTTTTCAAATTGTCAAAAAAACAAAAGTCCCACATCGGACGAGTTGAGTGTGAGTGTCTTGTTTTTAAGCCCTATGGGTCCTTCTAAAAGTTACCATGGCTTTTGGATAGGATTCTGTGGATTGGTTACTTCTGCCTGTCTCCTTTCTTTCAGTTTGGTGAGTTTGTGAATCCCCTTTCCAATTTCCCAAATTGTCAAAAAAAAAAAAAAATAGAGTTCTTGTTTAATTTAAACAAAAAAATGGAGTTCTTGTTCAATGGCTCACAAAAGAAAGAGATTTTTAGACAAGAATACCTATTAGATCAGATAAGCAAAGATAAAAGATTTACACAAATCATGCAGCAGTGCAATCAGCAGGCTTAAACGAAACAATCTTCTTTTCCAGATCATACCCTACCCAAAAATTGGTTTGTTGTACGTTGCCCAGCGTGTTAACATCATCAGTAGGGACAAACGCCAGACACACAGAGGAATTTGAGGTACTTACAAAAGTGTTTATCGGGTTCAACAACTCCTAGTCTGCACCCTTGAAACGTACTGCAACATTTGGGATTTGCAGACCATCCAAAGAAGGATAGCACAAGCTAAATATTTGCTGTGGATTAGGAACAGTCTTGTTTGAATGTATCTTTTGCTTCACAGTTGCTGTGAAGTCTTGATAGAGTTTTGTGGGAAGAAAAGTATACGTTGTCCCCGAATCAATGATCATATTGTTGGTTGAAGAGATGTTAGGATAATCCAACCTTGTATCATCAACATTGATTGCTTTTAGTGTCAAAGTGTAGTAAGAACCCAAAAATATTGGTGTTGAAACCACTCCCTCACTCGAAACCACATCGGCAAGATTGAGCTTACAAGGCTTTGACGAGGATGGCCCAAAACAATACGAAAATTTAACACCAATTGAATAACTTAACTGTGTGTCAAGTGATAGTTTTCCAAATCCAAAACCAACCAAGCCAGATGACTCATGAGGGAATACACCACCATTGTCATGTCCACATCCAAAAGCGAAGTTTGGAAAGATACATTTCCATGTTCAGTTCCACTCAAGATGATGGTTTCAGTTGTAATATAACCACGATTATGTTAGAGGAAATATTTCCAAAAAATGGCTTTAAGGCATGTTACTGATGTCACTTTCCTTAAGATTTAATTCGCCTCTACAAGTTGTGTGCAAAAGATTTCTGCGAATTAACCTCCAGGATACAATAAAGCCTTTGTCTGACAACGTTTTGCACTGACGGTGTCAAACCTCCTAGCCTTCAATGTCTATCAGGTATGTCTATATCAGAGAGTTTGTGTAGAAGAAGAAGTTTTAGGGAGAGACTGGAAACATACGTTTTAAAAAATCAGTTGTTTTTCTTGTATATCTGTAGTGTTTGGAGTAACAAATATATATAATAAAATTATGTCTTAATAATAATCAGACATAATGTTAGATAGAAAAAGAAAACTTTATCTATTAAAATAAAGAGGCATTACCCCTATCAAACACAACTATTGAATTACAAGAGTCACACCTATTCAGGATATCAACTAGCTCTAAGTAACTGACATAGGACATAAGTCCTATTATTTTGAAATTCTCTAACATTCCCCCACCATTTCAAAATAACAGACAAATCTAGAAACTAATGCATAAATACAAGTATCTTGCGATTTGAACCTCTACTTAGTGAAGCACATATCAACAACTCTAAATGACTTGGTAGAAATGATAATCTTTGAACTAGCTATCCTTAATTGACAAGTTGCATCTACTTCACATACTGATTTCTGTAACATTAAAGGCTCAATTTAGTTGACACTATTTTTGGCCATGTGTCTATATCCTTTTAGTAAGTGCTATACGAGCAAAGCCCTTGAACTCCTAGAAGCAGCCACACTTCACACTCACATAGGTGGACATTCTCAAAAAGTGCCTCCATAGCAAACACTATAATTGAATACTAGTCCATTAAAAGCTTCTTGCTCATCCTCAACCAAACCTATGGATACCAAGCACTTAACCTTGGGATGAAAATTTTGAGTGCTTGCAACCACACTTATAATGTATTTTGTCTCATTGAACTTAAGACTTGATGTTGTATCAAGCATTAAATTGAGTTTCCACTATAGGTGATTTTATGACATGGGCTTTAACCCCATCCCTTTTGATGTCTCATACACAAGAGCTCATGTAAGACCCTTAGTAAAAGGATCGGCCAAATTTTGACTAGATCGCACAAAATTTACAGTGATCACTCTATCATATATTAATTGCCTGACATAACTATGTCTTAGGCCAATATGTCTAGACTTTCTATTGTAAACTTGACTATATGCTGTGGAAAGCGTAGCTTCACTATCACAATGGATTGATATTGGCAGAATTGGTTTAGACACTAATGGAATCTCAAATAACAAATTCCTTAACCACTCCGCTTCTTTACTTGTAGAAGCCAATGCAATAAATTATGCAGCCATAGTGGAATCAGTAATACAAGTTTGTTTCTTAGATCCCCAAGAAACTGCACCCCCACCAAGCATAAATACTCAACCACTAATAGAGGTGTTATTTGAGCCGAGCCGAGCCGAGTATTTGGTGTTCGAACTCGAGCTCGTTTAATAAACGAACAAGCTCGGCTCGGCTCATTTATTAAACGAGCTAAATTTTCTGTTCGAGCTCGGCTCGTTAAAAAAATAGGAAGCTCGAGCTCGAGCTCGGCTCGATTAACACTAAAGAGCCGAGCTCGAACGAGCTCGTATGAGCTCGGCTCGTTTAACACAAGAAGTGAAAAGAGCGTTCGCGAACACAAACGAGCTCGTTTAATAAATTAAGATATGAAGAATAAAAGTGAAAAGACATTATTGCCCCTTGTTCGCGAACACAAACGAGCGTTCGCGAACAAGGCTCGTGTTCGCTTGTTTAATAAACGAGCTCAATTTCTTGTTCGAGTTCGGCTCGTTTAGCTAAACGAACGAGCCGAACTCGAGCTTTCACGAGCCGAACCGAGCTGTGTTCGCGAACAGCTCAGTTCGAATAACAGCTCTAACCACTAATTGAAGAATGATCTACTTTATCAGTTATCCAACTAGCATCAGAATACCTTTCTAAAACTGAAGGATAACCACAATAAGTGATACCATAATCCATAGTTTTATTTAAGTATTTCAAGATCCTTCTTATAGTTTGCCAATGTATATTACTTGGGTTACTTGAATATCTACTTAACCTTCCAACTGCATAAGCTATGTCAGGTCTTGTGCTTGTCATTGCATACATTAAGAAACCAATAACTTTGGCATATTCCAGTTTAGCAATAGGTCTATCAGTATTTGCCATCAATTTAAAACTTGAATCAAATGGAGTAGACAGTGGATTACATTCAGAATGGTTGAATTTCTTCAAAACCTTTTCAATGTAATGTGACTGAGACGATATTATACTATGATGATCACGTATACTTGTTATACCAAGTATAACATCAACTACTCCCATATCTTTCATAGCGAAATTCATAGGCAAAAACTTTTTAGCATCCTCAACTTGTTGCAAGTCAAAATCATCTATCAGATTCATTGATTTTGTATCCATTTGACAAAACTACTTGATCAAATTTTTTATGCCATTGTTTTGGTACTTGTTTCAATCCATATAAAGATTTGACAAGTTTACACACTTTGTGTTCTTGTCCAAGAACTACATATCCTTCAGGTTGCTCTATATACACTTCTTCATCTAATTCACCATCTAAGAATGCTGTTTTAACATCCATTTGGTGAATCACTTGATTATAAATAGAAGCCAGTGCTATGAGAACTCGAATTGTAGCAATTCTAGCAACCGGTGCATATGTATCAAAATAATCTAGTCCATGTTTTTGTGTATACCCTTTTGCAACAAGTCTGGCTTTGAATTTGTCTATATTTCCATCAACTTTTAATTTCTTTTTAAAAATCCATTTGCAACCTATTGGTTTGCAACCTGGTGGGAGGTCAACTATTTTCCAAGTATTTTTTTCCATAATTGAATCCATTTCATCTTGTATTGCCTCTTTCCAAAATGCAGAATCATAAGACTTAATTGCCTCCTTAAAAGTAATAGGATTTGCTTCCGCATTAAAACAATAAGATACTTGTTTATCTATTATTTCTCTAGTACCTTCAACTAGATACATAAAGAAATCTGGAACAAAAGTTTTTAATTTTTTAATTCTTTTACTCCTTCTTAACTCAAGATTTTCATCTTTTTGGAAGCACATCCTTTGAACCAAAATTTATAAATTGATCTTTAGGTTTAGGAATTGAGTTAAATCTATTTTCTTCAAATAATGCATCTCTCGATTCAATAGTAGTATTAATTGTTATCGAATCATTAGGCTCTATTACCATAAAATGATAAGCCTTACTATTTTGTGCATATCCCAAGAAAAAACATTCAATTCCTTTTTCACCCAATTTTTTCTTTTTTGGTTAAGGGACTCTCACAATAGCCCTACAACCCCAAACTCTTAAATAATTGTGGTTTGGCTTCCTTTTCTTCCATATTTCATAAGGAGTAATTTTATTCCTTTTGGTAGGAACTCTATTTAATATATGGCAAGCAGTTAACAAAGCTTCGCCCCAAAAACCTTCTCCAAGTCCAGAATTAGACATCATTGCATTTACCATTTCTATTAAGATCCTATTTTTCCTTTCTACCACACCATTTTGTTGTGGTGAATAAGGTATAGTAGTCTCATGAATTATTCTAGTGGATTCAAAAAATGTAGGATAATAATATTCACCTTCTCTATCTAATCTCAAATATTTAATGGATTTTTCACATTGCAATTCAACCTCATTTTTATAAATTTTGAATTTTTCAAGCACTTCATCTTTTAAATGCAACAAATATACGTAACAAAATCTTGAACAATCATCTATAAATGTGACAAAATACTTTTTGCCACCTATAGTGGGTGTACTATGCATGTCACGAACATCACTATGCACAAGTTCAAGCAAGTCTAAATTTCTTTCAATTTTTGAAAATAGATTTCTTGTAATTTTAGTAAGCATGCAAGCCTTACATTTTTTTGTATTTTTATCCATTTGTGGGATTAAATCTAATTTTACCATATCATGCATACGTCTAAAATTCACATGTCCAAGACGGTTATGCCATAAACAAGAAGACTCAACAATATACACAGAAATACTACTATTATTATTAATAATATTAAGTTTAAACATGCCCTCATTCAAGAAGCCTTGCCCTACAAATATTCCACCCTTACTAAGTACAAATTTCTCTGCCTCAAATACAAGTTTAAAACCAAACCTATTCAACAAAGTAGCAAACACAAGATTTTTCCTAACTTCTGGAGCATACAATACATTATTCAACTTCAAATTCTTCCCAGAAGTAAACTGAAGTTCCACACTTCCTTTACTTTTGATAATAGTAGTTGAAGAGTTTCCCATGAAGAGCACACTGCCATCCTCAATTGGTTCAAATAATTTGAAGAAACTGTTATTTTTGCAAACATGTCTGGTGGCTCCAGAATCAATCCATCAAGCCTAATCATCTTCAATGAGATTAATTTCAGAAATCATAGCAACAAAATTTTCATTTGTTGGTATGTCCACTTTGTTGTCTTTCTTTTTCAAAAGACGACAATCTCTCTTGAATTACCAGGCTTACCACAATTGAAGCATGAACCCTTCTTCTTTTTCTTAGTTTTGTTGAAATTGGTAGATTTGGTAGAATGCTTTTTGGAAGACTTGGTTGATTGGTCTTCTTCTATCACATGAATTTTGGATTCACAACCAAATTGCTCATTGTCTTGAGCTTTTTATTTTTCCTCTTGCTTTCTCATTTCCTCCTCAAGACAGAGATGATTAGCCAAATCTTCAAGAGAAATTTCTTCTTTTTATACTTTAAATTTCCCTTGACATCTTTCCACGAGGGTGGAAGCTTATCAATAATAGAAATTACAATTATAGATTCATCCATTTTCAAGTCATGTTGCTTAAAATTATTAAGAATCCTATCGACTTCACATAATTGTTCAATCACGGATTTCCCATCAATCATTCTAAAATTGAAAAAATGACTAACAAAAAAATTCTTACTTGTAGCTTCTTCTTTCATGTACCTTGCCTCCAATTTGTTTCACAATTCGCTTGAAGATGCAACATTTTGGTATGTGTCAAAAAGTCTCTCTGACATGCCATTGAGAATATGTCCCCTACAAAGGTAGTCATCATTTTCCTATTTTTGCCCAACATGAGTGTCTGCAAATGTTTCATCTTCATTCTCCATAGGCTTGGGAGTGTTGAGAACATACACCACATTGAGGGTTGCAAGAAGAAAGTGCATCTTTTCTGCCATCTTCTAAAATTTCCACCATCAAAATGCTCCAATTTGACAAAATCAGTAGCCATCTCTTTCAAAGTTGTCAACCCCATTTTTGCACAGCAAATTTAAACCTTAAGATTGTTAGAGGAAATATTTGAGAAAAATGGCTTTAAGGCATGTTATTGATGTCGCTCTCCTTAAGGTTTAATTTGCCTCTACAAGTTGTGTGCAAAAGAGTTCTGCGAATTAACCTCTAGGATACAATAAAGCCTTTGTTTGACAACATTTTGCACTGACGGTGTCAAACCTCCTATCCTTCGATGTCTATTAGATATGTTTGTATCAGAGAGTTTGTGTGGAAGAAGAAGTTTAGGGAGAGACCGGAAACGTACGTTTTAAAAAATAAGTTGTTTTTCCTGTATATCTGCAGTGTTTGGAGTAACAGATATATAATCAGACATAACGTCAGATAGAAAAAGATGCAACTTTATCTATTAAAATAAAGAGACATTACCCCTGTCAAACACAACTATTGAATTACAAGGGTCACACCTATTTAGGATATCAACTAACTCTTAAGTAACTGATGTAGGACACAATTCCTATTATTTTGAAATTCTCTAAACAGATTATAAGATTGATCGGCAAAAACTTCTTTGTATAGTAGCATTTGGAAAAGATTTACAAATTTCCTTTGGGCAAGTAACATATATCTAAACGTGGTGGAGCCTTGAGGGATAAAGGTGTGCGATATCTTGACTTGTAGCAATCAGTACGAAACTGGCATTAAGTCCAGGTAAGGTCACTGCTAGTGTCAAGAATGGCTAGTGTCTCGTATGGTGGCGTACCATATGATATTTTCATGAGATATTCACCGCCATTAGGGACTACAGTTGTGGATGCAAACTGGTTGACACGAACAAGTGAACGTTGGAAAGCATTTTTCTGATGCTGAAAATCAGTTACTAGAGGGTTGTAGTAAGGAGATTTAGGTGAATCTCGATGAATGAGATCAACTGTAAAACCACCATTTTTAGCGTCTGTGACAAAAGAAGATGTGATTAGCACAATTGCTAGCAAAGCATTGGAGAAAAAACAAGGAACCCTGAAACTGAAATTTCTAGTCATGTTCTTTCTTCTAATCAGTCAAAGAAGATGTTTATAAGATGGGTATGCATAAAGAGAATTTGAGAAAATGAAAAGCATATTTATAGTGATTTATAAACTTCGTGAAGTTAAAGAAAAAAAATGTTGTGATGACTAGTTAAGTGAAGAAGTTCTATATAAAAACTGGAACTAATGAGTGCATTTCGAACACGCATTTTGAGCTTCCTTGTTTCGGGAGCAATTTCACTACAATGTCACAGGGTAAGATTTGAATGAAGAGGTCTCAAAGGGAAGTATACGCAATACGTATACCCATGTTTGATATTCTGGAATGGTCTATAATGGAAAGACCTCTCCACA
Source organism: Mitragyna speciosa (assembly GCA_024721245.1). Taxonomy (NCBI): domain Eukaryota; kingdom Viridiplantae; phylum Streptophyta; class Magnoliopsida; order Gentianales; family Rubiaceae; genus Mitragyna; species Mitragyna speciosa. The sequence continues at coordinate 5,157,857 of CM045555.1, read as the reverse complement.
GAATGTTTTTCCTCCTAGAATGGACTGAAAAAAAAAAAATTCAATCCATTATTTATTAACCCAAATTAGAATGGAATGCCTATTCTTTTTTTAATATTTGGTATAATCATATTTAAGTATCAAACTGGAATAAAATATATTAATTTGACTTAATTGCTCTTAATTCTTTGCACTAGAATATATCATATTATTTTTTTTTTGTTTGTAATTTTATGCCTACAAAAGACTTTAATATTTTTAATTTTAAAATTCTTAATATTCTTGCTAAAATTAAATTACTTATACTCTTTAATTAATTTTAAAATTTTTATAATTATTAGCATTATAATTAAAAATGTAAAAAATTAATAATGAAACTAAATTCACAATTTAATTTAATTTATAAAAAATTTAATTTTTACACATTTGCATAAAATTTATAAATAGTATTTAAAACATTTTTATAGCAAAAAGAAAAAAATTCTAAGCACATAATAAAGTAATTATGATTTAAAAATCATAAAAATTACTAATTGAAGTTATTAAATACTTAATATTTTTAAATTTTAAAAATAAAAATTAGTGAATGTATCCTACGTTAAAAAAGTTAGCAAAAAAAAAAAAAAAAAAAGGTGTGGGACTCCTATTTTTAAGGTCTTTTCAAGATAAGGTTGGAAAGTCTTTCTCTAGATTTTGTTGAGAAATGAAATTCCAAGAAAAAGTTAGAAGGGCATTCCAAGTGATAATGGCCTTTCCAACCTAAAATGCCCATAGTAAACATGAGAATAGAATGGACATGTTGGAAAGATATTTCCATTCTACCCATTGCATCGTACCAAATACAATGACATAATTAACAAAGAGATCCTAATTTAATTTGATAGGATGTATTCATTTGGAAAGTCAATGTTCAAATTAATTTCCTATTGCTAAATACTATGCAAAATTTTGCCAATAATAAAATTTAAAGGGAGCTAATTCTTTTTTATTTTTGTTGACAACAAGAAAGGTACAAGTTACAATATGATATTTAAATTTTCCAAACACCTATTATCTGATTAATATGTTAAAACCCTATTACTAAACATAAGTTGATAAAAGCCACAAATGATTACCAAATCATTACTTTGATTACTATCATGATACATGTATAAAAATTATTATTTTATGCAAATGATTTTTTGCTGAAGTATAATTACAGGGTTATAAATTATAATTCAACCAAATTTTCAAAAATAATATTTAATTATGGAAAGAATTCTATCTAATAAAAAAATTCCAACTACAATTTGTTTTAGCCGGATTTCCTTTTGTTCCGTGAAATCCTTGATTTTATGATGACTTTGTTATGAATGACTTAAGAGCTGTTGCCAAACTCATCTAAAAATGATTGTAATTGAATCTTAATCTATTTTTAATGCAATTTCATGTTCCCGCCCAAAAAAGAGTTGATTAGCACCTAAAAATTGGTCAACCAGTTTGAGAGGTAGCAAGATGCCTTAATTGGCTCTTGGAATGACCACTTTGATACTTTTACTTAAAAGCCCATTTGCTTCTTTTGGGGAAAAGAAAATTTGCTTGGTAACAGTTGAATGAGGAGTTTAGATTGTGTACACGAGCATATATAAATATACATATACATATACATATACATATACATATACATATACATACATACATACGTACATGCATGCATGCATGTACGTATGTATGTATGTATGTATATGTATATGTATATGTATATGTACACACACATATACATATATATCTGACAATAGTGGCAAAACTATTTTCTCAAGATCTGCTGAATAAAAGTACACCAATAGCTTATTTATCCTGTATTGTGTTTTCAAAAATTCTAAATATTATATTGTGTTGTATGTGTAACCCAACTAAATTAGTTTCTAAATATTATTTATTTTGTGAATGTGGACTTGTATACCTTCTCCATTTACTTTCTTTTTAAACTTTTTTTTTTTTTTTGCCTAGAATTTCTGCTGTATAATATTTCTTAATTTAAATATATTAAAATTCTTGTTCTTTATGTGCCCATGACATATCAGATTATAGACGATTTCCGTTTCTTCTAATCAGAATATTTTTGTGATTATGATATACATACAATTTTGGATGATTTGTTAACAACCCTCTCCATGCCAAGAGCAAGGTAAGGAAATAATAGCTGCCCAACATAATTTTCGTCGAATTACTCTTCTAGCTTTATGTATTTTTTTTTTTCATTTGTAGGTTTTTGATAATTTTTTTCGGATAGGAGTAAAACAATGCACATATAATATCATTGATAACCTAAGAGGACTGAAGAACGTATTTGCCTAGTTGACTGGCCCTTGTAAGTTGTACTTTTTCTGGTCAGTTGGAGGCTTTGCAAATTGTGAACTTCCTTAGAACTGAATAGACTTGGCACCATTTGCTTGGGTAGCCCATTGATTAGATTTTTGGTCTTCAAGGATCCTATAAACTTGAAAACAAAACAAGTGAAAATGGTTTTCCAAAAAATGTTCACCGACTTCAATCGCAGTAATTGTTTTATAAGAAATAGAGAAATGAATTATACATTGCACCTCTTCACTCATGCATTCTATTCTTTTGCTTTTTTTTTTTTTTTTCTTAAAGAGTATCAATAATGAGACTCAACCTACTCCTTAGTGACTCAAACCTGGACCTATAAATCTCAGGTGAAGTGTCTTACCAACTAAACTACGCTTCCTTGTCATTTTATTCTTTTGCTTCTTAAAGTCTAAAAACTCTTATTATTTGGATTTACAGATTTTTATATGAAAAACGAAACTGTTATAATTCATGAGTATATTAGTTTGAGTCGAGTACATGTTACTCTATACCATATCAATATCCAAGCCTGTAAATAAAACTCGCGTTGATTTGAAAGCAATTACTCATGAGGCATTGTTTAACAAACAAAATTACAACCAACAAATGCATTGGTGTGCACATGGACAAGTTGGATACAGAAGATGCCAAAGGTTCAAGCAGCATTCGTTCTGCATGTTAGTGGCAAGCATCGGAAGGCTAAAGATCATCGTTTGAGCAGGTTTCAGATCGCAATACAATGTATTACCAACGACTTAAATCACAATAACCTGCAAGAAATTCACATTAATCAACAACAATAACCCCAAAATAGTTTACAGAAGAAACAACCTTCATTTATCAAACAAGTAGTGAATTATATTTGGCTCTGTGGCTCCTAGCTCTCCCGACACTGAAAAGTATACAATACACCACGTGCATTGCCACGTGGTGTACTAGAACCAATAATTTATCGCCATGTGGCAATGGTGGGTCATACCTTGTATTATTTGGCGATGTATGATTGGTTCTAGTGCACCACGTGGCACGCCACATGGCGCGTGTGGTGCACGCAATACTCACTCCTCCCACACAGCAACACAGAAAGGTAACTAAGGCTTTGTGACTACACACACAATCCTTGCTATGTCAACAATATGATCACTTTCTCACAGAAGCCTCTCACACAAGCCTTGTTCCGTCAACAATGTCACAGGATTAATCTAATAGAAAATTGATGGACAAAAGTGCAAATACAGCCAAGTATGTGTATCTAAACCCAAGAAAGCTGCTAAAACCGACAATAATAGTCAACAAGAATCAACGACCGGCTAAATAGATTACTGCCAATGCATATAATGAACTTGTTAAGCAACCTAAATCAAGAATATGTAATCCAAGCTTAGAAGAAATTCATGCAAGAATTTGCTTCCAAAACCAAAACTTCAAAAACCTTCCTACATGAAACAAAACATACAGAGTAACCTGCTATTAAGAATGAAATCAAGAGAATAAACTAGACATTTGAAACTCAAAATCTGATTTTCTTATCCTTATGACATAAGAAATGCACATTGTTCATGGAGAAAAAAGCATCTTTAACTCCACCATATAGTCAGAATAATGCACTCTTTTGCAAACAAGAGCACACAGGTATTCCAATCTCCTACAAAGATAAATTCCAGACAACAATTCTCTAGAGGTAAACTGCAGGAAGATCATAACTAGAAGCAATCATCACATAACAAACCCTGTATGATATATCTAAAGTCAGCACACAGAAACATAAGATGATGAATATACTTCTAGATTTTACGTAATGCTTTCTGAAGTTTTTGCAAATTGCATTCCAGTTCATTTGGGCTCTCAAGAAACATGAACATAATTAAACAAGAAAGAAAGAAGTACAACCATCAACCTAGATACTCAAGGTTGAACGTCTAGAGATGTCTCAACAGACAAGAAAATCCCTAAATCATACACATAATTGCAGAAGATATGACCTAATAATACAGGTTAGCTTCATTCAGGACTAAGATTCTGATCTTCCAAACTAAGCTTGCTCTGCATCTTTATTCTTCTTTTTCTTCTTTTCCTTCTTCTTCTCACTCTTATCTGTTTCATAGTCATTTCCTCCAATAGCCAAAGGCAAAACAGAATCACCATTCTCTGCATCTTTGTGCTTCTTCTTCTTTTTCTTCTTCTCAGACTTGTCCTCATCTGATGACCCAGCGTCATCCTTCTGTTTATCCTTCTTTTTCTTCTTCGATTTCTCCCCATCACCAGATACACCATCATCATCATCACCCCCCTTCTTCTTTTTCTTCTTCTTCTTCTTCTTCTCTTCTTTTTCCTCAACTTCCTCAATTTCCTCAACTTTAGCCTTCTTGTCAGCATCAGGGGCAGGGCTACCATCAGCCTCATCACGTTTTCTTTTGTGCCCCTCCCCACCATCTCCATCTTCCTCCTCCTTATGTTTCTTCTTCTTTTTCTTCTCAACCTCAACCTCAACCACAGCAGTCTCTACATTCACCGCACCCGGCTGCTCAGCAGCGAGGCCAGCAACCACAGAATCCCCTCCTGTAGGCAAAACAACATTCCTCAACCACTCAGCCGGAGTATTTTCATTTGGCTTCCCATGCTTAGTTAACTTCCCCTCAGCAATCATCTTTTTCTTCAACGAAGCCCTTGGCCCCAAACCCCATTTTCTAGGATATGTATCCCTATCCATAACAACCCTCTTAATCTTCGCAACCACTCCATGATCACAAGTAGCCATAACCGCAGGTAGTCATCTCAGCAATGCCCAATGCAATCGCCTCACCTTTAGTAGTCATCAAGACCACCTCTTCACCAACCTCAATATCATTCTCAAACCTCAATAACCCTGGAATCATCAATTTGGCACCATAACAAATCGCATTAACAGCCGAATCCTTAACCACAAGCCTCTTATAACTAGTCAAAAGAACCTCCAATGGCATAATCACTCTCCTCAAATAACTCTCATCCCTATAATTATCAAAAACCCATTGAGCATCCATCAAATCATGCATAGTCACCATATTATCCTTCTCACCTAAAATCCCCGATCGCACCCTCCTCAACTCCTGCATATGCCCTCCTACACCCAACAGAAGCCCTAAATGAACACACAATGTCCTCACATACGTCCCCGCCTCGCACGAAATCCAGAAAACAACCAAATGCCGATTAGAATCATATTCCAAAAGCTTACTCTCATAAATAGTCCTAATCCTAAGCTGCCTTTTAACAGCAGAGATCAACGGAGGCCGCTGGAAAACGGCCCCCGTTAAAGTCTCCAGTGCCCTTGCCACCTTGGCAACATCAGACACTGCAGAATGCAGCCTAGCAACACAAACATACTCTTTCCCAGCACCCTGCTGGGATTTCACCAGCCGGGTCGCCCGGTCAATGCAAACAATCAAATTACCAGTAACTTTGGGATCAAGAGTACCCGAATGGCCCGTTTTCTCGACCCGAAGAATGCGCTTGATCCACGCCACTACCTCATGGGAAGAAGGGTTGGCGGGTTTGTCAAGATTCATGATTCCGTAGCGGATATACTCGGCCAAGGGGCGTTTCAGCGGCGAATTACCGGAGGAGAGAGGGGTGTAGTGCCCAGTTCGGACGTTGAGTCGGTCGTAGTTTTTTAAGAGGATTGGCCACTCGGAAGTGTCGATTGGTGGGGTGGATTGCTGGGGTTTGATGGAGAAATCAGCATTTTTGACTGATTGAGTTATAGGGGGCTCGGATTCTTCCTCAAGTTTGTGGTGTTTGCTCTTCTTTTTCTTCTTGTCTGAGCGAGAAAGCTCGACTTCCGCCATCGTTTTGGAAGTGGGTCTTGATATAGATGAAAGAAATACTGAGAGAACGTGAATTTTTTTTTTTTTCACCTGGAAAAATTATAGGTTTTATGTAAACTGGAGAGGAGGCTAGAAATGAGTAGAAGGGGGGTAGAAGATGAGCGGTGTGAGGGTTTAGGGTTTTTGGAAAATGGGGCAAAATTGTAAACAAATTTTTTTGATATTTTATTGAAGGTTTGGGCTTGTGGGCTTTGACCTTTGATAATGACAAGATTTTCAATTGGAAGTCCATAGACGTGAGGTGAAGACAGAGACTGTTAGTCCTATTTTTACGGTTCTTGAGAAATAATTTTCTAGCGGAAACATCCACAATTAGTCACTTTATAGTCGCTTCTGAGTGCTTTATATAAGTTGAAGTCGATTCAATCCATCGCGTTGGTCCAAAATTCCTGAACTCCTTATACTTGGCTGAAAAGAACATGATAGCTGATAAGCTGTTAATAAAGGTAGTTTATGTCACGAGAGTAAACTGTTCTGATCAAGTCGAGTTCAAATATTATTTTGTTTGAGTTTGACTTAATTTTTACAATAACTGTAATTGAGATCGAGTTCAAACTCATTAAGTATGTAATTTCAAAACTCGAACTCAACTCCATGCATACTCGAGATATTTTCGAATTCGAAGTCGAATTTGAATTTAACACCTCTTATTCTTATAAATTTTGAATGCAAATGTCCGAACTATACTGAACCTAAATTTATGAAGGAAGAAAAGTGCAAAGAACACAAAGTTACATATTTTACGTATTGGTCTAGAGGTATCTGAAGTATATCTAATTTTCAAAAAAAGTTCCTTAGTCATAGTGGGTCACATACCATCAGATATTTATAGTAACTGTCAGTGTGCTACCTAAAACCACTGGTGACGAATTTTTTATTATCAAAATTATATCACCATGTTCATTTCTTCGCGTAACAAATCTCTAAATTTGGATTTGGATGAAAATGGCTCAAATTGCACAAATCTAAAGAAGGAGAAAAAAAAAAAACAGAAAGAAACCTAAGCATAAATGGGAAAGTGTTTGAAAAATGGTTCGTGTGTTTATATATTTGTACTTCAAAAAATATGAAAAAATGTTGATCCCAAAGCAATGGTCGAATCTGTATTCTGATTAACTTTTGGATTTTCTGGTGCGACTAGTTCAACTATGCTCAATAAATTGGCTTTATTAAAGCATTTAATTTGGCTAAAAAAATAAATAGTTTAGTGACTGTGTAAATTTTAAAATAAAATGGATTAATTATACCGTGGCGTCTATAATATGACTTGTCTCGTTTTGCCCCTGTTTCGCCGCCTTATCCCTTTGACTAACAGTGAAAAGGAAGATTTTGTTTGATCATTAGGCAAAAAAGACAAAATGACTAGAATAACCCTCATTGTTTAGTTTATATGGCTATAAGATTGTACTGTTCTATTATTATCCTTATAGCAAAGAAAAAAATTAACATGTGCGCAACATTTGTCCCTAAAAAGAAAAAAAAAAGATTTAGTTTTCGCACAAAATGGAACAAAAAAAAAATGAAAAACATCTAAATCTTAAATACAAAACGCAATTTTAAGTTGTTACTTATTATATTGCTATTGATTTAATATAAAATGGTGAAGGCAAAAATATCATGTTATGCATTCCTATTCTAAAATATTTTTAAACCTGAAATGGATCAACTAATTCAACTAGTTAAATTGGGAAACGATTATCAATTTGTTTGGAACTTGGAACACTTTCTTACTATGCTTTAGGATTTTTTTTTTCAGTTTGAATTTTTTTTTTCTTTTTATACTGCAAACTAGTTTTCCTTTTTTTTTTTTTTATATTGCATGCCGGAACATGTTTATTTCTACCTCCAAAATTCATTTTAGTCATTTGGAGTTATAACGGTCAAATTAGCTATTCCTTTAAGCAATTAGTCAAATTGGACAAAAGTGACAAAATTTGTATGGGGACAAAGTAGAATAATACTACAGGGAATAAAGTATAATTAACTAATGACTACACTACTAAAATTTTGCAGAATTTAGAGGGAGATAAACAAGGTTTTGAGCAACAAAATTCATAATTAGATATAGTTAATGGTGAATGGCCTCCTTTCTTTCCTTTTTATTTATTTATTTATGCTTTTGATTCTAACTTAGTGCACGCTATTTCTGCCATGTAAAAGTTCGAAAGAAACTTTCATTAAGAATAGGCTTTGAGGGGGCAATGAGAAATTCATTAAGGATTTATGTGGACATTACTAAAGTTCTATATAAAGTCACAATGATTTTTCAAATTATGTAAGCTTGGACCCAAAAAAATTTTAAAAAGAAATATTATATTCGTTTTGTTACAACTGTTGTTATTTGCCATACGAATTTCAGATTTATTAAATATGTATTCCAGATTATCAAAATCAATGATTCATAACTCATAATTAAATGCATCGGTGTTCTTATTCATGTATGAAAGGCGTATTCAATTGTCAGTATGAGTCAAATTCATGGATTTATATGGTATATTTTGGCAAATCCGGACTAATTTTCTTTCTAAGGTGTTCTTTAATGCATATAAGGAAAAATAACATTCAATAAATTCGAAAATTTCTACAATACCGTTACGTAATGGTACTGTACTTCAAAAGTCTTCGTTTTAGTGTATATTTGCTCTCTATTTTTCAATTACTTTAACATTATTTGTTAAAACTTTTCTAATAGTACAACACCCGTAAAATTCCTAATAAGTAGTCAAATTTTTCCTCACTATAAAAAGATGGTAACAGTTTTTTCCTAATGAACACCAACCTCTCATAAACTATTATTTCTATTTAGCTCAAAAGAACAAAAGCCATGTCAAAAAATTGGATCCTTCGTTGTATTCCTCCTACTTCGTATTTGTTTCTCGTCTCATTTTTTATGTTTCCCTCCATTGAAGCAAACAAAAGTGGCTTTACACTTGACCTCATCCATCGAGATTCACCAGAATCCCCTTTCTACAATCCTTCCATGACTCTTTTTCAGCGTGCCCAAAATGCTTTTCAACGTTCATTTCAGCGGGCCAGTCATTTTTATTCATCCAGTGTTATCCCAAACGGTGGCGAATACCTCATGAGAATGTCATATGGTACTCCACCTTTCGAGACACTAGCTCTTGTTGATACTGGCAGTGTTATTACTTGGGTTCAATGTTTACCATGTATCTATTGTTACAAGGAAAAGTATCAGCCTTTTAATCCTGCAAATTCTTCGACATTTAGGCTGGTTCCTTGTACCTCAAAAACGTGTCACTCTTTTTATTCAAACAATGATACTTGTGATCCATCCACAAGTCATATGAATCCTTGTTCATATGGAATTTTGTATAAGGATTCATCGTATAGTAAAGGTGATCTTGCAACTGAAACTATCACCTTGGATTCTTACGGAGAAAGAAGGTCGTTCAAGAACTTTGTTTTTGGATGTGGACACAAAAATGTAGGTAAGACGTACCCTTATAAGGGGACTGGCATGGTTGGTCTAGGGTACGGGAGATTTTCACTTATCCATCAATTGAATTCTTCGACTCTTGGTAAATTTTCCTATTGCTTAGGACCATCTTTTGGACACTCAAAGCCTGGTAAAATAAGTTTTGGAAATCATGCTGTAGTTTCTGATGATGATGATGGTGTTGTTTCAACTCCTTTATATCCAGATGCCCCTTTCTACAAAATAATACTCGAAGGTATTAGTGTTGCAAATCAGACATTTCAGTTTCCTGATTATGCTTCTTCAAACATGTCTCAACAAGGGAATATTATCATTGATTCTGGGACAACAATCACATTTCTTCCTGTTGATTTATACCAGCAGTTAAGAAAAGCTATAATACGCGAAATTGGAAACGAGACAGTGCCAGATCCATCAAAATTTTTCGACTTGTGCTACTCTTCTGTAAATGAAGCTGATGTGCCCACAGTGACAGTGCATTTCCGGGGTGCAGATTTGAAGTTAGAGCCATTTAACATCTTTGTCACAAGTTCTGATATTTCAGTGTGCTTGGCTTTTGTCCCGAGTACTGATTTTCCTGTTTTTGGTAATGTAGCACAAATGAATGTTAAAGTAGGATACGACTTGGAGGATATGATTATTTCCTTTAAGCCTACATATTGCTCTCTATAGATAGTGACTGGTATTTAAAGTTTACATAGATGTCATAATTAGTACCTTTTTGTTTATTACAATTGTGTGATAATTGTAGTCGCATTAAGATATAACTTTTTTTTTTTTTGCCAAAATTCAATTTTATTCTAGCTTACTCTTTACCTACTCTATGGAGAAGGTATTCTATGGGAAATGTCCAACTGGATCTAGAAAAAATTGATGAAGACAGAACTATCATTTGATCAAGGGGTGTACTATATGTCCCTCTAGATTTTTTATCTCCTAACTATTGTATAGAAGATTTGATCCCCTAACGTAGTGCACGAGGGGAGAGAGGGAGACATTTGGGTTAGTTTGAGAGTTTAGTATAGAAAGGAAAAGAAAAGAAAGGTTAGGTGAGAAGAGAAAAGAAAGGTAGAGAAGAGAAAAATAAGCTTTCCTTCCATTTCAGCCCAAAAGGGGAGGAAAACTTTTCCATCTATTTCAAGCCAAAACTTATTTCTCATTCTTTTCTTTTCCGTCACACCATCAACACCCAAATACAAGAAATTAAAAATCATTCCTCTTTCCTTTCCTTTCTGTTTGTTTTTTAGCTCCCAAACGGACCGTAAAGGTCTCCGCTGACCACTTGTTGTTGGTCCAATGGTTTCATTAAGATATAAGTAAACAGCATATTTCGTACATCTAATCTGTCTATACCTCTTTTTACACCTATAATATTTGCAGTCAGTGCATCACAATTAAGGGCTCGAATTCTTATTCTTTTTCCTAACATTTTTTATATTTTTAACTAGTTAGAATTGCTCTAACGCTGATGATTGATTGCTACAATTTTTTGTCCTCTTCTGGATATTCGAGATTAGAAGATTTGAATCTGTTACCTATGTTGTCCAATTCATAGTTGTTATCAACTCAAATGAAGTTGCAACTACATTTATTGCATATGGTTCTTTCCATGTGTTATCTATCATATGCCAGAATTGAGGAGTCAGAACTGAAAGGCCAAACAAGGGAAAGAAAATCGACTGCCATCTTATAATAGGACTGTTCAAAAAGAACCGAAAAATCGAGAAAACTGATCTGCTCCGAATTGACAAAAGAGGGTAACCGAATCGGTTACTGACACGGGTCGGGTAGCAGGTTGATTCATAAATTAAACGGGTCAGGTAGTGGTTCACATTCTTGTGAACTGGCGGATAACTGACCCAGTCCATAGTGAAGGGTAGTTTTGTCATTTTGTATGTGGTATTGTTTTACTAATTCATTGTTTATTTTTTTATTTACTTTATTGTTACTACTAATTTGTACTTCCATTTCATTCTTGATTGATGAACATTTGAGTACTTATTTTATTATTTGGATGTTCATTTGACTATTTATTAAGTATTTTTTTATTTTTATGGCTAATTGAAATGTTATGATGAGTTTGAAAAACTAAGCGACTATCGATTTATTTAGTTTTTTGTTTTTTGATTTCTTTGAAAATTACAGTTTTATAATGTAATTTAAGTTTAAAATCATTAATACTTGTGTTATTAGTGATTTAATGATGGTTTATAACTTTTTCTTGTTTTTTTTTATTTTAAAAATACTGGTGAATTATGATGGACCAAGTAGGGCACCCGGCCTATCCGAACTAATTTTGCGGGTAATCAGAAGACCGGACACCTACTACATGTGGACCGGTTCACGGTTCGGATTTTTGCTGAACCAATAGGATCCGTTCGATTCAAAATTTTTGTTTATGGATCGGGTACCCGATCCATGAGCACCCCTACCTCATAATGCCAATGTTAGGATGATTCTGATAAAATTTTATACTTTTTCTTTTATGTTATGTGTTTCTTTTTATACCTCTCCTTAGGTTTGCTATAATTACACTCACCTTCCCTCAGGTTTTGAAAATTACACTTACACCCTCTGTGTTTATATTTTTCATAACAAAACAAGTCCATTTTGATAATGTAATCCAAAAACACTAACCAAACACCTCAAAATATGCTTAATTGCTTTAAAAAAAGATAAATAAATATTAAAAATTAATTAATGTCTTAAAAATGTCAAAAGTACTTATATTCTTACATCAAATTTTCAATCTCCACCAAATATTACTTCTTAAAAAACTCAATTATCTGACTAATATAAATAAATTTACTTTATCTATTAAAATTTTACAAACAAATATATTAATAAGAAAAAAATGACTAATTTAAAAGTAATTAAGCATATTTTATGGTGTTTGGTTAGTGTTTTTGAGTTATATTATCAAAATGGACTTGTTTTGTTATGAAAAATATAAACACAAGGGGTGTAAGTGTAATTTTCAAAACTTGAGGGGAGGTAAGTGTAATTATAGCAAACCTCAAGGGAGGTATGTGAAATTATCCCTTGTTTTAATTACTCCATGTCGCTGTTCTTTTCATCTTTAAATCTCGATTACAACAATTAACCATACGAAAGCATACCATTTTATTTCTTCGTCGCAAGCACTGTAACGGGTGACTAAAATTAGCATCTAAATAATCTTCTGATTGGAAAGTAGAATAGTGCAATTATAATTATATTATCAAGATTACTGCATTATGGGCTTATTTGATTCATAGGATAATACAGAAAATTTTATTACTTGTACTATTTCATCCCATTTTTTATTTAGTTTAACACTTGCAATAAGTCATTCCATTTAAAAAAAAAAAATCATACGCATGGGACAAAAGAATATAAGAGGACCTGATATTGTTTATCCTGAGATTACTACATGGTGAGAATTTTTTTAAAGTTATTTTAAATTATGTTTTGTAACTATTAAATCAGTCATATATTTACTGAACACAAAATTGAACTTTTGTATTATATCACATGAATAATGTAATAGTAACCAAATTTAAGATAACTACTTTAAATCAAATAATAAATTTGAGAATGTGTCCCTCGAACAATTAATCTCGATACGACTTATCCTCCTCCAATCCACAAACCAAAGGAGCCTAATTAAATCATCTTGTTATTTCTTTTTGAGTGAAAAAAGAAATGAATCTTGATATTTCCTATGTACTCATCTTGTTTACTATGTTGCCAAGTTTTGATAAAGAATAAGGGAAAAATATTAAATAGATGAAAAATTATAATAGACAAATTTAGAAAGTTTAAATAAAAAAGACATGTAAGAATTTATCTTAAATCCATATCAATTTTAAAGCTATACAATTTAAGTAAAAGAGAAGTTGTCCAATTAAGCATACGAATTTTTTAGTTAAAGATTTAATGCTTAGATTTAACATAATTTGAAAAATATTTTTATGTACTTATATTGTACATCAGATAAATTATTTGTTTGCTTTATGAATGGACATTTGATTAAGGTTACTGTTCTTGTCCCCTGGACGGCCTACGTAATTCACTCCCAACTTTAATCGCCTGCTTAGTCTACTTAACTCCCATCCTGAGATTTGGCTCTGCTTACATCTCACGTGATCCCTAGTTGGATACCAGCTTTTGACTTTTGATTTTCATTTATCACTGAGTATATATTTTTCTACGCGTAAATAGCTAAATATTCCAAAAATATAAAAATAAAAAAATATTACTCAAACTTTAATAGAAAGCTAATGATATTAAGTGTGTGTGTGTGTGTGTGTATATATATATATATATAACACAATGTAATCGAACAATAGAAGGAAAAAAAACCAAGTAGAAAAATTATTCATATTTTCATAGAAAAACTAAGTTAAAATTTCAATATATAGTCAAAACTTGAAGTGTTAACTATTAAAATGTAACTGTGCTATAAATGAAGAAAAATTGAAAGAAGAAAATAAGAAAAATTGTTGATTAGTAACCATTTTTTAATTAAATGAATATATTTAAATCTATTTTAAAGCAATTTTGAAAATATCTTTTCATTTTATTTTTTAAGAAAGTAGCATACATGTAAAACTTATACACACACATTTTTTACCATGATCTTCATGAAAAAAGTTCACAAAAAAAGTATAAGATTAAATAATAATTATAGAACAATGTTACACAGAAATCATTAGGATCAATTATAGAACTCGAAGAGTGGAAAACAAAAATTTTTAACTTGAAAATATTTTATTCTTTAATTAAGAGTTGAAAAACTCTAATAATAATATTGGAAAGTCATATCTTGAGTTCTAAATGTTAGCTATTTTTCTAATTATGAAATTCAAAATTTAAAATAATAATTAAGTAGAGATGATTCACTAGCTTACCATGAAAAAAATATTTAAGAAAAGATAAATATGGATATATTTTATAATATTAACTACCTTAGTTATAAATAAATTTAAAAGAGGAAAGAATAATTTGTGAATTAATTCATGTCTGAGCTTACGCGGATACGGTGTTAGGCAATATGTGTGTGTGATTTGTCACGTGCTCAGGGACTCATCTTGTCGTGAAGCTATCATATCTATCTATCTATTTACCTATTATATAAATAAAAAAGGTGTTAGAGAGGCTCATGGAAGAGCCACGTGGCAACTTCCGAGAAATTGGTGGATGTTTTGTGAAATATACGTTTCGCCCTCCTTTTTTTTCACCTTTTAGTACTTTTTCGTAACTGTATAATTATTTAGCTTTTTTTAAAACCTGCTCTACGCGAATTTACCAGATTACCACTCTCAACTAAATTGCTTCTTTTTACTGTTGAAAGGATTTTCTGGTCTTTTCACCCTCCCATCTGAAACTTCCGTCGTCCTCTCCTCCTCTGCATCTCACTGTTCTCCTACGCCCTTGTATGATGGCCAGCCGCGTTCTCTCACCCTCAGGTCCCGATATCCTTTCGGATTTTTAGGTTGCGTGCAGCGCCCATGCATCTGCTACTTCAGAAGATTTCTGGCTCACCTTCTCTTGCCTTCCTTTTTTCCACCGAATTTCCACCAAAAATTGTACTATTTTCCCCAAAATCACTAACTCTTTTAACCAAATCCTGAGCTTTGAATCGGTTGTATAGCTCTTTCAA
This sequence comes from Mitragyna speciosa, assembly GCA_024721245.1. NCBI lineage: Eukaryota > Viridiplantae > Streptophyta > Magnoliopsida > Gentianales > Rubiaceae > Mitragyna > Mitragyna speciosa. The sequence continues at coordinate 5,142,559 of CM045555.1, read as the reverse complement.
AATTGCTCACCCGTTGGATTATACCGAATCCTTCATATTTTTGCTTTATATCTGACATTTTCTTTATCAAATTGTACTCCTTTGCATTTGACCCTTTTTGAGCTCACCTTTTAGTGCATGTTTTGCTTTAGGTCAGTTTTGCGTTCATTGATATCCATAAGACCCTCATCTTCCTCCCTCTTCACCTTGTTCTGTTTGCTCTTTCTTTCAAAGTATGAAGAAGATGGTTTAACGAGAAGCTCTTTAATCCTTCGATTTTTCAACCGCTCGGTTTATTTAGTAAAATGAATTATCAATTTTTATCGATTAACTTCCTTTTTTTCTTATTAATTTTATTCCATTTGCATTTTTAATCAGATTTTCTTTAGATGTGTTTTCTTTGGTGAAATTTGTTGAGAAATTTTAACATTGTTATAATGAATTTGAGTGGTTTATTTGTCGTCATGTATTAGGGTTGTTATTAATTTTGTTCCTGTGGGGAAAAAAAAATGACCTTTTGATCATAGATGTTGGATCGAATTTCCTGGATTTGTAGCTAAATAGGAGCGAAATCTTGTTTAATGATGTTTACTTGGGACATACATGATGTTGGATTGGATATTGATGCTGAGTCCCTTGAAATCGTATGTGAAAATGCTGATAAGCTTGAGGTGCTAGATTTTTGTTTCCTATATTTGTGTTGATTATAATTTTTTTTTTATTACCTTTTTTTTTTTAGTACATTGAATGCAAAACTAAGTCCTAGAACTACGGTTAGCTCTTGCGGAATATAAAATGTAACAGTTCAGATCCCATACCCTCAGTACAGCAATAACCTTTCTCTAATCTTGAAGTGCCTCTTGGGAAGTTAACTGATAGGTTATAATATAGTCTAATTTTATTGATTACTGTTATTTTCAATCTAAAATCACTTGGATATTATGCTCCCAGCAAGTTTGTCATTTTATGACGTCTATTATTAATAATTTGGTTTCCCTATCAATGAAAGTTATGATAAAGAATTAAGCAGAACATATTTGTGCGCTATCCATTTATGTTATATAGAAATATAGTGTATGTTTATCCATTCGTCTAATAGACATATAAGGCTATGCAATTATGTTGGCCTTTTGAGTGATTTTCAGCTTTTTGGTTTTGTTTACTTGAACGTTACCTGGAACATTGATTTTGACATGTTTCGGCTGTTCGTCATATAAGGGCACTGAGAGTCTGAGAAGAATGTTTCTACTCGGACTCCTCGAAAGGTGAAAGAAGGGTGATTCTATTCTGCATTGGATGATTCTATTTTCCTTGAAATTTGTTGGCTATTTATGCTTCAATGTTATTAATCTATCTACTTGGTCTTGTGTTTGACTGTAGACTGAGGAAGTATGTGGAGAAGACTATTTAATCAGGTCGGCCAGGAAACGAACACATCAAGCCCGGTGACGTCCTGGTAAGATGCTATGCTTATTTTCCCTCTTTTTGAGTGCTTAATATTAAATTGCTTTTTCAGATCATTCTGCAGTTTTCAAGGATCACTACTTCTTTCTTTTCTGGCTACACTTTTTTTTGCTTTGATACAATCAAGCGAGTTGTATATTTAACGCAGCGTTTAGTTGTCCTTCTTCCACTTTGCGTGGTGTATGTGCTTTTTTTTTTTTTTTTTTCTTTAATGAATTATTAGGGTAACAATGACAAATGAGTAGTTGTAATTGTTTGATGCGGTTTTAATCTAGCACACTTTCTCATAGCATCCATTTCTGTTATAGTTTCCATGAATATTTAAAAAATATATATAATAAATTGAATGACTTGTTATTATGTCATATTCTACAAAAACAATTTGCATCAGATGGTTTTTAAATTGTGTTAATAAGATGAATACAACAAGTGTTTTTTACTCCAACCTTTTTTTCCATATCTACATGAGCACTGGAATGACTTCCTCAGAGTTTGTAGACAATTGGGTGAGAATGTGTTTAGTTTTTTGGTAGACCGTATGATTGTTCTTGATCAGTAGAACTACTTATTTATCATGAAAATAGTTAAGGTATATGTTGATTCAAAGTGAGTTTCCTATGATTTATAAATGTGTTGAAGATTTCTTGAGGCTTTTTAGGAAGCAAATAAAAGGGATATTCAATTAGGCCATCATAGGACTACTATCAAATTGGACTTGGCCCTTTGACTAATCGCTTTTTCCTCATTGATGGTGCAGTTTTAGGCGATCTTATAGCAGTTGATATAGGGGTTGTAACTCATATTTATTTCTGCTATGTCAACATTTGTAACTAATATTTATTGCCCTTATGCCAACATTTGTGTTATTGGACGTTATTTTGTTTAAATACCAAATTGAATTATTTATTTTGCCAACCAGATATTGATATAAGTAAAAGTTATGATAAAAATTTGAAGGGATAACGTTTTTAAGTTTTTGTTATATACATTCTTCTGAAGTGTACCTAGATTATTTGTCTAGGACTTTCGCCAATTGATTCCAAATTATATGTTAGCCTTTGAAAAAAGGCTTTCATTTTTTTTACCAATCAAATTTTCACCACAAATTCGCTTTAATGAAACTTAAATATTTTATGAATCTAGACAAACTAAAATTTTTCAGTGGGCTTAAGTTGTGTTTTAACTAAGACATCGGAAATCCAACTTTCTGCTTTTTCATGTTTCGCTCCTTATGTCGAATTTTCAGTTATAGGACACAACCTTTTCCATTTGTGTGTAATATAAGTATAATGCAGTCACGGATACTGGATTGGCATTCTTTGCCAGCAAGAACTATTTCAATCCTTTTTTTCTTTGATTATTGGATGTCTGTTTCTTGAATCCAATCTTTTAGCAATTGCAAGAACTCAAAAGGCAGCAGTCTTAGTTGTCATATGACCAAATAATGATATGAATTATGACTTTACAAATTTTGTACCGTTCTTAGTTTAATTTGAAAATTGCCTAATTGTCTCCCAGTTTTGCTAATTCTTGCCAGAATACACCCGTTTAGTTTTTCAACGAATAACTTGGTACCTTATTCAGCAAATTTAGCTTAAGCAGTATTGATCTTGTTCAGCATAATTGCTAACTTTAACTCATTCACTTCCAATTTTAATAGTGCTACTTCAACACAAGTGCTTAGTTTTCCACCGTCAAATCTTGCAACTCGATATTTGCTTACTCTCACAACAAGTCAGAGCAGGAGTTTATTTTCTGGACAATGGGCAATGGCTGTGCATAGCACAGCCAGCCCCGCCTAGTACTAGTATATGGTGATACAAAAACTTCATAAATATCAACGTCTTCTTGGTAATGATTTTGCGACATTCTATTTGGTCAAATTATCAATCAGGTTGGTCTATTTCATGTAAAATTTTTAGTAGCTCTTTTCCACTTTTATGCGTTTCTCATTTCATTTATGACACCAAAGAAGCTATCCATATGCAATAAGACAAGTTTGTCGTGGTCTGCAATTTTCAAACAAGAAGAGAAAAAGTTTTTTTTAAAAAAATATTGAGGCTGAGATTACACTAATACATCATGTAATATGTCAAAGTTTTACAAATAATTAGACCACGTAATTGAATCTTGTGTCAGTGATGCAAGTGCCACCCTTCATACTAATGTGATTGCATTCTGTTTTATTTCCTTTTTTTTTTTTTTTTGATCACAATTGCATTCTGGTTTATCAGCTTCTTAATTCCTAAATGTTCCAAATTTGGTACAGCATATTTTGTAATCAATACCACCACGATAATTGGAAAGCAAAAATCAATAATTTACAAAGGAAAAAATATCAATGCTTCAAGAAAAAAATCAATAAATACAGGAGATTTTTTATCAATGCTTGCAAGAAAAAAATCAATAAATACAGCAGATTTTTAGTCACTATAAATCATGTTTATCACTTTCTCCGTCTGCACATCATCCTCATAGACTATTGTTTCTGATTAACTCCAAAAAAAAATGTCAAAAAACTGGACCCTTCCTTGTTTCCCTTCTGCATCTTTATCATTGCTACTTGTGTCTTTTGCTATATTTCTTGCAATAGAAGCCGATGATGATGGGTTCACAGTTGATCTTATGCATCGTGATTCACCACAATCTCCCTTCTACAATCCTTCCCTTACTCATTTTCATCGTGCAAAAAATGCTTTTCGACGTTCGCTTGAACGCTCTAATCATTTTGCATCAGCAAGTTTAGTACCAAATGGTGGTGAATACCTCATGAAAATATCATATGGTACACCTCCATTTGAGACATTAGCAATTGTTGACACTGGTAGTGAGATTACCTGGCTTCAATGTTTACCTTGTACGCACTGTTACAAGGAGAATTATGGACCATTTGATCCCAAAAATTCTTCGACATTTAGGTTTGTTCCTTGCACCTCAAGAATATGTCATGATTTTCTTGCAACAAATGATAGTACTTGTGATTCAAGGTCAAGCCATAAAATTTGTGATTACAAGGTTTCATAAGGGAATTTGTCCCATAGTAAAGGTGACCTTGCAACTGAAACCATCACCTTTGGTTCTCATCACAAAAAGTTGTCTTTTCAGAACTTTGTGTTTGGATGTGGACATGATAATAGTGGTACATTCTCTGATAAGGTGACTGGCCTTGTTGGTCTAGGACTCGGGAAATTTTCACTTATTTCTCAATTAAATTCTTTGATTCGCTGTAAGTTTTCCTATTGTCTAAGGCCATTTACTGAAGTCTCAAAGCCTGGTAAAATAAGTTTTGGAAATCATGCTGTAGCTTCTGGTCATGGAGTGGTTTCAACCCCATTAATTTTAGAACCTCCTTTCTACAAGACAATACTAGAAGGAATTAGTGTTGCAAACAAAACATTGAAGTTTCATAATCCTTCAAAAATGTCTCAAGAAGGCAACATTATCATGGATTCCGGGACAACGTTAACTTATCTTCCGGCTGATTTTTACCATAAGTTGAGATCAACTATTAGAGATGAAATTAAAAGAAAAATAGTGCCTGATCCAGTGAAGTATTTTGACTTGTGCTACTCTTCACTAGATGATGCTGATGTACCCCCAGTCACAATACATTTTAAGGGTGCAGATTTGAAGTTGAAGCCATTAAACATTTTTCTGGGTACTTCCGAAAATTCTGTGTGCTTAGCTTTTAGGCCAAGTGCAGGTTTGCCTTTATTTGGTAATGTGGCACAAATGAATATCAAGGTAGGATATGACTTAGAAAAAAGGATAATTTCCTTTAAACCAACTGATTGTTCAAGAAAGTGAGCTTATTAGTTTTAAATGGGTATTACATCTGTATCTTCGTGCCTGTATCAGGTTCTAGATTTATTGTTCAATATAGATTTATTGTTTTACATATGTTGATATGTTGAGTAATCATTCCCCATTCCTAATAGAGATTTAGATATAACTGATTTGGAATTTGATATATCAACTTTTTAATTACTTATCAATTCTTGAGAGCATTTCTATTCGACCAGAGGTGTCACACCTCTCGAATTTATTTATAAATTTTGACATTTGACATTCAGCTGTCACGTTTTAATACCGCGACAGTAATTCTTTTACTAATTTATTTTTTCTTCCCTACAAGTAAGAAACAAATAATCACTTGATAAATTTAGTCAATATAAAATATAGTTACCACTTTCACTTTTATGCTAACCATCCTTATAAACCAATATATTTCTGTTTAACTCAAAAAAATAAAAAACATGCCAAAAATTTGGCCCCTTCATCGTTTTCCTATACATTTTTTATTATTACTAGCTATCTTTCTGCTGGCAAACTATTTAAAAGTTGGTTAACCCATAACGGTAACTGTTCGTTTCAGAATGCAAAATGAACACAGGAAAGTTGTACAATTTAGGCCTGGGGAGCCGAGACATCCTCTATACTTCACTTTCAAATACATTATCCTCAACAACAAATCCAAAAGAACTTCACAAAATCCATTCTTTGGTCATCACTTTAGGCCTATATAAATCTGTATTATTCTCAGGAAAACTCATTTCAAAATACTCCCAATTTAAAGAACCCCATGCTTCGTTGTCGATTTTCGGGCAAAGTTCGCGAAGAAGTAATGTGTATTTGTGGAATACAATCATCAGAGCAATGACTCATAATGCGTTGTCCTCTAAAGCGTTAGAATTTTACACCCAAATGAGGGAATTGAAGATTAAGCCCGATAATTATACGTTTCCTTCGGTTATTAATTCGTGTGCTAATTTATTGGATTTTGAGATGGCAAAAGTTGTTCATGAGGATGTTTTGGAGATGGGTTTTGGATCAGATTTGTATGTTTGCAATTCTTTGATTGGCATGTATTCACGGTTGAATGACTTGGGCAGAGCACGGAATGTTTTCGATGGAATGCCTAAAAGAGATTTGGTTACTTGGAATAGTTTGATTTCTGGTTATAGTTCAAATGGGTACTGGGAGGAGGCATTGAAAATTTATTATAAGTTGAGGGTGGTTGGTTTGCTACCTGATTGCTTTACAGTGTCAGGTGTTTTACTGGCATGTGGTGGATTAATGGATGTTGATGAGGGTCAAGTAGTTCATGGTTTAGTAGAGAAGATTGGTATTAAGAAAGACGTGACTGTAAATAATGGGCTGCTTTCAATGTACTTTAAGTTTGATAGGTTAATAGATTGTGAACAAATTTTTGATAAGATGGATGTTAGAGATACAGTCACTTGGAACATTATGATTTGTGCGTGTTTTCAGTTTGGCTTGTATGAAGAATCAATCAGGTTGTTTTTTCAAATGGTGCAGGATTTTGAACCTGATTCATTAACAGTTGGATCTGTTTTGCAAGCCTGTGGCCATGTCAGGGACTTGAAGTCCGGAAGATTTATTCATGAGTACGTGGTTAAAATTGGATACAAAGATGACATAACAGCTAACAATATCATAATAAATATGTATGTGAAGTGCAGTGAGTTATTGGCTTCAAGGAAAGTTTTTGACAACATGGAAAGCAGGGACTTGGTGTCTTGGAACTCCATAATTATTGGCTATGCGGAAAATAAATTTTATGAGGAAGCAATAAAGCTTTTCAAAATGATGAAGATGGACTTGGAGCCTGATGCTGTCACTTATTTGATTCTTTTTTCACTTTGTATACAGTCTGTTGACACATATTATGCAATGCAACTACATTGCAATATAATAAAATCTGGATTTGATTCGACCATTACTTTGGGTAATGCACTTGTGGATGTGTATGCCAAAATTGGGAAGATGGAGGATTCCAAGATACAGTTCGAGAACATGGAAATTCGGGACGTAGTAACGTGGAATACCATGATAGTGGCATGTAATCATTATGATGACTGTAGTTTAGGTTTAAGAATAATCAGTAGGATGCGAAATGAAGGGATCACTTTTGAGGTGGCTACCTTGTTGAGCACCTTACCGTTGTGTTCGTTTCTAGGTGCGAAACGACAGGCAAAAGAGTTGCATGGCTGCATTTTTAGGCTTGGTTTTGATTCAGATGTATCAATTGGAAATGCAGTTATTGAAATGTACTCTAAAGTTGGTATGTTGGGGTACTCAATTAGAGTATTTAATCTTATGAAAACAAAAGATGTCATATCTTGGACGGCACTGATATCTGCATATGGAATGTATGGTGAAGGACAGAGAGCTTTAAGAACTTTTGAAGAGATGAAGGAAGTTGGTATTGCTCCTGATCATATTGTGTTTGTTGCCATATTGTTTGCTTGTAGCCATGCTGGTTTGGTGCGAGAAGGACGGGCTTGCTTTGAACAAATGAAGAAAAACTATAGCATTGAGCCAAGGAAAGAACATTATGCTTGCATGGTTGATCTTCTATCTCGATCTGGCATGTTAGCTGAAGCAGAGGATTTCATCCTTTCAATGCCATTCAAAGCAGATGCAAGTATATGGGGAGCTCTACTTAGTGCTTGCCGATCTAGTGGAGATATCAAGATTGCCGAACGTGTGTCCGAACATCTGCTTGAGTTGAATTCAGATGACCCAGGATATCATGTTTTAGCATCAAATATTTATGCTGCCTTAGGGAAGTGGGATCAAGTAAAAATGATACGAAAATCCTTGAGGGCAAGAGGTCTAAAAAAGCAACCTGGATTTAGTTGGTTGGAGATTCAAAATAGGGTTTATATTTTTGGCACTGGGGAGAGGTTCTTTGAACAATACCAAGAGGTCACTGATTTACTAGGCATCCTTTCAGATCTAATGGCCGAGGAAGGTTATGTTGCTGATCTAAGATATGTTTTGCATGATGTTGAAGAAGATGAAAAATTTGACCTACTTTGTGGGCATAGTGAAAGGCTTGCCATAGCATTTGGACTGTTGAATACAGAACCAGGTTCCCCTTTGCAAATAATGAAGAATCTACGTGTTTGTGGGGATTGCCACACTACAACCAAATATATATCAAAAATTGTGCAACGAGAAATTCTAGTAAGAGATGCAAATAGGTTTCATTTGTTCAAGGATGGAACCTGTAGTTGTGGAGATAAATGGTAATAATTTTCTTGATCAAATATTAATCTGATTGAGACCTCTCATGAAGAAAACTAAAGAACTATGTTTGTCAATATGGCTCACAGCAGAAAAAAGGTTAGATTAGTTACTCCATTTTATAATCATAGTTTATCCCACAATTATTTTTTTTCCTGTGTACTTATAGTAGTTCCCAGAATTCACACTCAACATTCAGCAAATTCCCAGAACTTACTGTCATCTGGTTTTCATTGTTTCTACCTGATTTTCTGTTTCGATTATGCATCCATAATTACAGACAGGAATACGCATCCATAGTAGAGTACACTTTTCAATGTATCTTCTGATAAGAAATAGTGCAGAGATAAGTTACATTCTAATCTAATCTTTTCTGTCCATTTCTGATCTCATGAGTGAAGAGGGCATCTGTTTCTAATGTATAATGCCATATGGTTTGGTTTCTATGGCATATCTTGTCCAGTTTGAAAATGTAATCTTTAGATGTAATTACTTCTCTATATGAAATTGCAGGTCCTAAAATATGGCCACAATAACTTATCAACCTGTTCCCAGGAAGAGCCAATTGCTAATATTTGCAGTTATTCAGAGCCCCACATTGCTGCTTTCAATATCAGCAAAATTGTTCTGAATTCTGATGGATAAGAGCTCAAAAGGACATTGAGACTTTAGCTCGATGGTTGCGTGCTACTTCTGGCGCCCTTCTCCCTAAACAAGGGTATATACATTAAAAGAAAAAGAAAAAAGGGAAAGACGTAGAAGAAAAGAAAGAGTGCGGAGAGTGCTCTAAACTGGGAATCAGTGCAGCTTCTCCATAAGAGTGGAAAAGAAGAGATTCAGTGCAGCTACTGAAGTGCCATCCATGGTAGTGGAAATGGATAGCATATAATCCCAGAACCTGTGTGGGTAAAGGACATGTGTTTTGTGTGTTGTCGTCCTCTGGCTAAATTTGATAATTGTTGGCCAAATACAACCTAGATGGCAGCATGTTTTGGAATTCAACCGCCTTGTAAATGCAAGTTAAGGTAAGTACTAACCTATTTCTATAAGGGAAATTGGAGAACCTCAAACATATTGCCTTGCCTTTGCAGATCATTATGTACTTCTCTCTAAACCTCTCCCCACCTAGGGATGTGATTTGGTGATGCTATTTTTAAGCAGGAAACTGATGCTATTCTGGTGCTATATTTTGATATTCTGAATTAGCATATATTTTGTTCTCTGCTTCTTTTTTTTTTTTTCTTTTTTTTTTTTTTTTTGGTGGTCTCCTCTCTGTTCAATTAAAGCCCATGCAAAATTAGTAAAGTGACTGCACAATGCTCAATTAGAAATTTGATGAAGTAATTCCAGACATAAAACTCTCCACTGTGTCATTCAGAATATAAAAGAAGAGGGCAAATTAAATAAGAGTATCCAAGGAAAAACAACATTATGTTTATTTATGTCCTTAGTTTTTCTCGAATTTGTTTTGCTTAAAGCTTAATTGTGTGATACCATGGTGTTGATGAGCATTAACTTTCTGACATAGATTAGAAGCTTTTCTGGAATTTCTAATTTTGTCTACAATCCTCGCTAAATTTACTTTTGTTCTTGCACTTTACTGTGTTCTGTAAAAGAACTTATTGAAACATTTCATGGAGAACTTACAAAGCTCAGAATGCATGAACTATGTATAGTTTATGTTATACACTTTGTTATCCATCCATTTTCCTTAGGTAGCCAGTGGCTTATTGAAATCTTTAAAAGCAAGAATTTATGCTGCTTAACCTAATAAGTTCACACTTGTTAATGTTCAGAAATCCTTTTTGTCTGACAAGATAGGAGGCACGATCTTGGATGTTTGCTATGGAGAATCTTGCTTGTTTCAACGTCACTTGGGTGCTGCTGCTGTAAGATACTTCTCGCGCATGGCTTGAAACTTGGTGATCATTTTGTCTCGAGGTGGCCAGCATTCTTTGAGTGGAGCATCTAAGAAATATTGGATCCATTATGAGTGTGGGAATCTATCTGAATCTACCAATTTTTGACTGGCTATTTTTTGTAGGATGCTACTTATGTCGGCCATCCAGCCAAATACAAAATCAAAGTACGCAATCGTCTCTTCATTAAAGAATTTCTTCTCTTTTAGTTGCTCTTCAATTAATTTTAGATTGTCCAGTGCTGTAACTAGTGCTTCCTCTTGGTCCTTTTCTTGTGCTATGAAAAGATCGCGTATTGATTCCATTATCTACACTTTAAAAGGATCGAATGTCAATTACGAGTCAAATTTCAAGGATAACTTTACAAACTGGCCAAAAACATTTGAAAGCAAACACTTCGATGTGCTTAACATTTGTCATATTGCAGGGCATACCATTTACGCTATTTGAAGAAAAAGTTTTCAAACCTTCTCGTCTCCAAATTTTGCCCAGAAAACATGCCATGGCTTTCGCATAAGGATCTTGAGGTAACAGAGGGTTCCGTTTCCATGTTTCATCCACATACTCGAGAATTCATAAATTGGTTTGCCATTGTGCACAAGTACAGGCACCTTTCTGTGAATAGGATTATACAGGAGCGGTAAAGGGCTCTTGTTGGTAAAGTCCTGGTATTATTATCTTTTTAATCTTCAGTGCCCAGACAATCCTCAAAGCAAAAGGGCTGGACCATGTCTTGAAAAGCGTTACTTCTTCTCCCATAAAGGCTTGGCAAGCGGAATGGCCAAGCTATGTAAGCTATGTACAGAAGGTTCCTTCTGCAACCTTTGTCCTTAGCAGATGTGTGTATATCTTCTTCTTTCGTATCCATTTATAGCACTTCACTTTACATGTATTGGATTAGGTAGTAAGACAATGCTGGTCTTGCTTATAAAGTAGATGGAAATATAAATCGGCCGTCTTTGTCCCAGTTGATGCTGGCTTCCTATCATTATCACGTAGACAAATTTCATGAAGATAAGGTTTTGCCTGTGGATCGCTGGATATGATTCTGAGGTGTATGAAAAGAAATAAGCTATAGGGGCAATAGTATGATTTGGATAGTGCACAGAACTTGAAGAAAATCTTGAAGCTTGTCATCTGGGTCCTTGAGTTCCGTGACACTTTTTTTCACAAAAATGTAATTTTCATTTTTTTTTTCTGAAAACACTATATACAATTCAGGGTTGGGCCTTCAGAATTAGAATGGAAACCATACAACAACAACATCATCATCTAAGCCTTTATCCCACTATGTGGGGTCAGCTATATAGATCATAGGTAGTCATTGAGTTCGATTAAGACATATATTCTCATTAAAGTTTAAATATAACGTCTTTCATAACAGTTTCTTTCTAATTCTTTTTAGGCCTTCTCCTTCCCCTTTTAATTTGAGTTAAAACTTTTCTATTTCTACACTCCCTACTGGGGCATCTAGAGGTCTCCTATGCGCATGTCCAAACCATCTTGAGCGTGATTTTCTCATATTCTCATCTATTGGTTCTACCTCTACTTTCCTTTTAATGCATTCATTTCTTATTTTATCTAATCTTGTGCGCCTATGCATCTATCTCAACATTCTCATTTTGGCTACCCTCATTTCTTGTTTATGTTCACATTTAGTTACACACTACTCTATGAAACATCACTTGTCTTATAGTTGTCTTATAAAACTTTCCTTTTAATTTTTGTGGAACTTTACGATCATAGAGTATAGATGATGCATTTCTCTATTTATTTTGACTTACTTGAATCCTATGTGTAACATTTTCGTCTATTCCTCATTTTCTTCAACGATAGATCCTAGAATGGAAACCATAATAGACAAAATTTTCCCCAAGATGTTATGACAAGAATATTGGGATTGAAACCAGCATATTGTTGTTTTGGTCTTGATTTAGAATAAAAGATGAATTAGAATAAATCCAATCGTGGCTCGAGTGATTGTGGTTTTCTTAATAAATGTTTTCTCCAAAGCACATACTTGGAAGTAAAATGAATAAAACTACTAATAGAAATTCAGTTAAATAACTTTTCCTTCAAGGATTGAACTTCAATGGGTTTTTTCCCCAACTGTGCCTACCATTTAGGACGTTATGCATTGAAAATTTACCAAATGTTTTACTGGTTTGTCATTTGAAGCAATAGGATTCTTGAAATTTCAACTGGTTTTGTCTAAAAAAATGATTGTTGTTCCAAGCTACGTTGAACAAGGAGTGAAGCAGCAAATTTTAGGATCATCAATGTGGATGGGTCAATAATAATCAGGATTTAATCTTTAACAAAAAAAAAAAAATTCTGTCCATTTCAGGGGGAAAAAAATGAGAAAAACGTTGAGAGTCATAATTACAATCCTATAATCAAGTCAAGAGGTATTTATCTCAAACATTTTATCATTCAGATGATTTTCAATTCTAATTTAGGTGTTGGCTTTCTCATTATATCATTTGGCATATATCGTACCGAACATGAGAGAAAATATTACGATAACAACATTAGTGTTCTACCTAGGATAATTTAAGATGAACTTTATTCTTGCTTGTTGGGAGAAATGATCATTTTGAGGTATAGACAAGGCGGAATATGAAAGTAATAATCTTTTTCAATCCACTGAATTCCACTTGTAAAATGTTATTAAATGAAAAGAAGGAAGGAAACCAAATTACCAAATTGTTTACGCACATTCTACGGCTAAAATATGATGCAGGAACAATGTGATGATTGCTTAAGATGCAAGAGTGGCAAGAATGCTGCCACCGAAAAAAAGAAAAGAAAAGAAAGAAAAACTGCTATCAGACAGGATGAACCTTTGGTCCTGCAAGAGGCCCAAAAATCCAGGGATTCTAATTTTATTGTGTATTTATGCGTCAACTGAGTAGATTCCTCAGTGTAAGACTGATTTTTGTTAATGGAAAAATCTGTTCTTTTGACTATAGGATATAATTCAATTGGAAGAATTTATACTTCGTTCATAAGCTGCCACCTGCAAACTGACATTGGGAGTTATCTTGTAGTTTTTGCATTAATATTCAATGCTTTTAGATTACTACGAAATTGAAATGCCAAAAGGTCACGGATGATTATCCTTTGGCACACAACTAAATTTTGGGACCAAGCTTCAAGAAGTGTGAATGAAGCCAAGGAACCTACTTTGGGAGAAAATTGGCAAAAGTGGATGTTAAAGTACTTAGTAAAATGATGAGGAACAACATCATAGTAACAAGAAGTAAGATTGTAAACAAATCTACCCTTAACAAATATTTCAAGCTCGGTTCATTAAGGGTTCAATTGAATCGAGTTTTAATCGAGTCGCTCAAATACAAAGACAAGGTCTTGTTACATTATCAAATTGAATTCGAGCTTATAATTACTATTTAATATATATAACAATTATTTTATATAATACAATATATTTATAATATAAAATTACATATTTTATTAATAAAATAATATTAAAAAATTAAAAAAAACTCAAATTTTTGAATCAAACTCGAATTTGTCAGGTACAAGTCGAATCTAACTCGAGCTTTTAAGCTCCTATTGAGCTGGAACTTGAATTCGAATTCAAATTTGAGTTCAAAAGTTTGAATTGAGCAAGATAGTTTTAATGTTCGATTCGATTCGGTTATTTTACTACCCTAACAAATTATACATTATTATTTATTTTTTATAATTACAACTGGAACTTCTGCCACTACTGTTAAGTATGCATTAGGTAATCCTATCAGATACAATTCATAACCCCACAAACTACAAACCTTCGTGTAAACTTATGCAGTATGCACAATAGCCTACAGAGTATATATGTCAAGTTGATGGGCAAAAAGTGGGGGGTGGACTTGCCTCCAAATGTATATTTTTGACCTGATTGACCTGCTAATTGACTGTCCAAAGATATTTTACATTTCGAGTTTAACAACAAAGTGAGTCCCCTTAGCCATTTTTTGTCAACATTTTTTTTTCAGACAGCATTTTTTGTCAACATATGTAGAAGCAAAACTTTTAAGCATTTTCTTGCACTTTTCACCAGAAGTTTTAATTTGTGCATAATGCATAAGAACACTTGCATATTAGTCTAACTTTGCATAGAGTTCAAATTCTTTTTGTGCTATGATGCCTGAAAATAAAAGTAAGAAACACACTACATTTTAAAGCTAAGCGGTTGGCACCCAAACCATGAAACTTGAGTACCCTTGTTTTGATTTTGATATTCTCTTTCTTCTCCTGATATTTGGATAGACTTTTGATGAATAATACACTGTCCTCTATGCATGTTTGGGTGAGGCTGGTTCAGAACATACACAATCCTTTTGGAAGTTTGTTATAAATTTCGTGTGCAGTATCCTTGTTAGCTTCTTTCTTTCTTTCTTTCTTTTTTTGGATAAAACATAATATCATTAATATTAGGGATAATTTTAGAAATCTCCCCTGAGGTTTTTGACAATTACAGTTAGTTCCCCCAAGTTTGAAAAATTACACTTACCTCCCTTGATAAACTGAAGTACCAATAATACCCTTTGAAACAATTTTGTTACCAAAAAAGTTCAAACAAAAGTAAAAAAAATAAAAAATAAAAAACAACACTACTTATTTTCTTTATCCCTTTTTCGATCAACCACCACCATTTTCCTCCCAACTTCTCTCTCCTCAGTTAACCACCACTGCTGCCCATCTTCCTCCCTCTCTCCCCATTCCCCTTTCCCTACAGCAACCACCACCACTTTCCTCTCAACTTTCTTTCTCTTCTTAGTCAACCACCACCGCCACTCATCTTCTCTCTCTCTTTCTCCCTCCCTTTTCCGGTCAACCACCACCATTTTCCTCTCAATTTTCTCTCTCTTCTCAATTAACCGCCACCACCACCTATCTCCCCCCTCTCTCTCTCTCTATCTTTCCCTCCCTCCTCTGCCACGCTTTCACTTTCCTTCACAAAGTTGTCCTTTCCCTACCCTCCATATATCAACCATGTCCATCACCCATCAACAACACCAAATTATCTCTATTCTCTCTCTTGTTCTTCCGTTCTCCATTGACAACTTTATCTACCTTATCATTCCACTATTTTTCTCCCTTGGCCAAATTCTTTGAGTCATCACTCTCTCTTTCCTCCATCTTCCTTTTCCTCTCCCTTTTCTTCTTGTTTATGCTTGATGTCATAGGAAAACATAATTCTTCAAATCTAATTCCTGATCTTTTAAATTGGTTCTACCATTCTTGAATACCTCACTACCAAGGTATGTTATCTAGTTGCATTTTTTTGTTTTTGATCCTTATTGCTAGAAAATCCTATAATAAATTATAAAATTGTGTTGAATTTTTTTGTGGTTATTGGAAATTTTCTTGATTAGGAAAATTAGAGTTTAGATGATTTACTCTTTGTTGATGATTTTATTTTTTTTTTCAGTTACTCATAAAGATGAAATATTGCAAAGGAAAAAGAGAACTGAACATAAGGTAATAGTTGACAATTGAATTGGGAAAGATGTGTTTACGTTGTCCATAGTAAAATGGGAAAGAAGACCATGAGGTTCAGATTTCAAAACAATTTCAGTACAAGCTACAAAAGAGGAGACAAATATGTATCCAGTTGGCATTTCAATTGTAAGAAACTTTGCTATGGATTCTATATTGCCCTCAAAGAAGGATAATTTTTGCTAAATATGAAGTAAAAGGACTAGAAATGCACTCCATTTATGATGATATAAAAAAAAGGAAACGTGTTGATATTCCTAAAGCAAAAAATTTTCTTGGGCATAGAGTTCTTGTGGGAGAGCTATAAGGTGTGATAAGTAACAAATTTACCAATATTATGATATATATTATTATATATTTTAAATGTTATTTTAGCATAATTATAGTACTTTTGGCTACAAATGACTCATTTTCTAACAATTCATAAGAATTAGGATTTTTATCAGAATTAGGATTTTTTAGGCAGAATTTTTACTTGAGCAAATTAATGCACAATTCTTTGGTATAATTGCGGGTTCATCACACTTAAACTCATTTTGGATCAATTGGAGTAAAGAAAGATCAAAGTCAAAGGTGATTCAAAGAGCTAGGGTTAGATGAACACCTTAAAGGAATTATTGTGCAAAAATAATGAAAAAATTCAATCCTTCATCACAATGCATGAAAATATGTGGAAAAGGCTTGCACACATGAGATCCAGCTCAGCAAAAATCAGAAATCAAATGGGGGCCAAAAGTGTGTGATTTGCGGAATGGAGATCCACAGGCTGCCATTCGTATCGCCATCCGCAGATCGTAAGTCGGCTGGACTTTCTAAGGCATTAACTTGCATCCTTTTCCAGCTGGTTTTTGCAGACATTCTCAAATGGGGGATAGGGTTTTGCAAGTGGAAGAATACATTGGAAGCATAAATGAAAACTTTTATGCCCATTTGGAATCTCTAAGTAAATCTTCATCATTTCCATACATTAATGATTCATGCAAGTTGGAAAATGACTTGAAGAACATTTGTCTATAAATAGAAGTCATTTGTAAAGCCTTTAAAAAAAAACAAGTTTTAGTAGTAGAAAGTAGTTATAGTCTTTAGTTTTATACTTAGTTTGGTAGAAAATTAGTATAATTTTCTTAATCCTTCAATAGAGTTGTGAGGACCATTGTAAGAGATTTTTCTAGTGCATCCTTTGAAGGTAAATAAAGAAGATGAGCTAATTCTCATATTGGTTAAGCAATTCCCAAACTCTATCTCTTTTACTTTAAATTGTTGCCATGAATTTTATCTTTGAAGTTGAACTTTTAGTTGTTACACTAACCATGTTGAACTAAAAGCTTCATCTATACCATAGATGAAGTTAATGAATCAACAAACATGATTTAACTTCATTACACTTGCTAAGCTTGCATTTGTTTGTTTACTTGTTCAAGCTTTAACACTTGTTTTTTGCTTGGCCAACTTAAACAAGTCATTTAGTTGCTACTTGATATTGAGAGATGCATGTAACAATAGAAAATGAACAAGTAATGCTTAAGTAGTTCATATGAAAATAATGAATGCTTAAATGAATCAATACAATTCATGTTTTCATAAGATTTCATCATGAGAATAGTTAGAATCTTGTCATTTCATAGAGAGATCTAGTTATGACATTTAAGGAATTGGATTCTAAACAAAGCAAGACAACATTTAGTGAGTCATTCATGCATACTTCATTAGTGAATTCTATGTTCTAAGGCTTTTTTGACTTGAATTTTACAAAAAGTTCTCAATCATATATCTACTCTATTGAAGGGACCCCTTATCTATCATGCTTTAAATTGTATTTAGATAGCAAAATTTAGTGAAAAAGCTTTAATAATTGCACATATTTGATTCCCTGTGGGATTCGACACCTAACATTCCAAATACTACAACTGACCCGTGCACTTGTCGATTAAGTTGGGAGATTGGGTTTTTATTACTTGATTGATGTGTTTTTATTCATATTTGTTATACTAATCTACACCACGATCAAGGTGTAAAAATAATTGGAGGTGTTTTCTTCGTTCTTCTTTATGCAGACGTGATGGTGATTATGGTGGCAGTAAAAGAAATGGAGTTGTGGTGGTAGTGAAAGAAATAGAGTTATTTGTTAAAAGGACCTTTTAAAAAAAACATGAGAGTAGTTTAGGATATTCACTTCATATTTTTGCTGACTTTCAAGTTTTCACTACAAAAAAATGGGCTATGGAGGCGTTTTTTTCCCTCGCCCCTACAAAAGTTTGGGGCGGTTTACAAAACCGCCTCTATAGCGACCGGCTCTACGAAAAAGAGGCGGTTTGGGAGAGCGCCGGGGTAGGCTAAAATATAGAGGCGGTTTTTTTTCCACCTTAGGGGCGGTTTAAACCGCCTCTACCTACATATTTTATAGTAAAAATAGTTCATCTAGGGGCATTCAAAACTACCCCTACCGGTCACTACGAAGGCGGTTTTGTTCCTGCCATAGGGACGGTTAGAACTGCTCTTCTGGCATATTTTATAATGAAAATAGTGCATTTAAGGGCATTTAAAACCACCCCTACCTGTAACATCCCGCGTCCGGGCTGGCCCAATAACTTTTGAGCTTTAAACCACGGGTTCAAAATGCTTAAGCCAAGTTATTTAGTAGCCCAAACGTAGGATGTTATATACAAATCATTTTCTTTTCTTCCCACCAATGTGGGACTTTTTAAGGGGTCTCACATTAACCCCTCCTTATCAGGCTTTGCGTCCTCGCAAAGCCCAATCCATATCATAATCCGAACTGTCCACTTGGTTGTATCGGATTCTAGAGGTGGCTCGTACGGGCTCTAGAGGTGGCTCCCGCCCTTAGGTCGACGTAGCACTTAGCCCCGCACAGCACTTAGTTCCTCCACTTCCTTGCGTAGTCCGGCCCAAATACCATAGGCCCAGTCTCACCCCGTGCAGAGACCACACGAGGTTCGCTCTGATACCATTTGTAACATCCCGCGTCCGGGCTGGCCCAATAACTTTTGAGCTTTAAACCACGGGCTCAAAATGCTTAAGCCAAGTTATTTAGTAGCCCAAACGTAGGATGTTATATACAAATCATTTTCTTTTCTTCCCACCAATGTGGGACTTTTTAAGGGGTCTCACACTACCAGTTGCTATAAGGGCGAGTTTTTCAACCGTAGGGGCAATTGGAACCACCTCTAGATGCTTATTTTATAGTAGAAACACTCCATGAAGGGGCATTTAAAACCGCCCCTACCGGTTACTACGGAAGCGGTTTTGTTTCCACCATAGGGGTGGGTGGATATGCCTCACATGATTATTTTATCGCAAATATAGTTTATCTAAGGGCGTTTAGAAGCGCTAAAAATAATAGAATCAATTATGTAATATGTGTGTGTGTATGTGTGTGAAAAAGAATAACAAATTAACTTTAAATGTACTTTCATTACGATTTTGGAATATTTACAAAAAGATAATGTAATATCAACTTTTAAAATGTTTAGAACAATAACAAGTCTTGATTTGTCTACTAATAATAGTCCAAAGCATCAACAAAAAGACAGTATATCACTGCTATATGTCTAAATTTTGCTTGTAACTATATACAAAAAGGATCAAACTTGTAGCCAATCAAGGAGATTGATTATTATTCCTCTCGTCTTCAACTTGATCAAATAAATAACGATTAATTAAATGATCAAAACTGTACTAAACAAATAAGAACAATACATCCAAAATATACTAATCCAACCATGACATATGCACAAGAAATAAAATGTACATAGAGGCTACAAAAATTACATTGCTGTAAGAAGACAAGAAGAATGAAATTAATCACAAGGATGCATAAATTGTGATATATTAGGAAATGCAGCATTTAAACCAAAGATGAAAATTTGTGACTATTAGAAGTAAAAATGTCCAGAGAAAGTGGATGTATGCTTGTCTAGTAGCTAACGAAGAACAGCTTTTCCTAAAGACAAACATTTCTCTACAAGTCCATGATTAACTAGCCAGAACGTGACATTCTAACTCTCTTAAAACAAGAAAATTCTACTATATGCAAACCAATCCACAATGTTGATGCTTAAACTTAAATGAACTGCAACAATACTAAATTGATCCAAAACCTCCGTCAGTTCACACTAAGACTGCTAACAAAAGCTTTTCACTTCTCTTTACCACTAATTTATTCAGACTTCCATGTTAAACAATTAATTTTCGAGCTCAAGTGCAATACGTAAAGTAATGGAACATATTCAGTAATTAATGAGCAAATAAATCAAACTTAAACTTCCATCAATATTTGGCTCCTCCCAGTTCATCAATAATAGTAAAAATACCCCTTTTCACTTTTCATTTTCATCTTCAACTGAGAATCTAAAGCAATGACTTAAACACATTAATCTGACAACAGAATAAGGTTAAATACAAAGAGCAATGGCTTTCACAAACTAAATCACAGAAAACAAAGTGCTAAGTACTAGTACAAGATATTTGGGTGAGTAGAACTTATAAGCATTAGTTGACTTTAAATATCTTTACCTTATTATCAAGAATCAATTGATAGAGAGAAACCAGATTGCAAACTGAAAAGTGTCCATCCCTGTCACTATCAACTGTCCACTTCCACTTCCATTTCTAGAGAGCAAATGCTCAGTCACACTAGTTTTTGTGTTTATAGCATGAAACACAGTATTTGTGGATTCAATCCACATGTTCTTTCAGCACGAATACTTTGTAACCAAGACTGATAGAATCCAGAACCCACAATTCAATAATGCTTCAATGAAGTGAAAAAAAACAGAGTTAGTGATTCTTCATTATATAGGTTCCCTGATATTGTCGTATTCTTAACAATTTAAAAATGCATTGATACACCAAGAATCAATTTCAATATTTGATCTATGCATTGATACTGTAATACTCGAAAAAAAAAAAAGAAAAAAAAAGAAGAGAGAGTCATTAAATAGAAATAATGAATAATTCAACTTGTTAATATTATTGATCGACCCTTAGGAGAGGGACTTAGTGAGCAAATAACTAAACTTGTAAGGATGGGATTGTAATTAGGAAACAATTAGATAAATACTTATAGAATTGTCTGCTCCCCACAAACCCTTATACGACGTTATTGATATCAGATAACCCAAGAGAAGAAGAGAACACCGTACAGGAGGGAGTTGAAGGAATCGAAGGAGATCGCTACGAATTGTGAACAAGGTACCTTCACAATTTCTTGTGATTTTGGATTTCATATGGGTAGTATTATATTAGGGCACGATTTCAAATTAACTGTTGTGGTATTTTGATCTCATATGATCACGTTTTATTGGTGAGATTTTGATGCATTAGTAATTGGAAAATAAAATAGAATGGCAATAGAACACGTCTGATAGTTGCTTAGTTTGAACCAAAAAAAAAAAAAAAAAGAAATAGACGAAACAAGTCACTGCCCGTTGGCTTGAAAAGAATGAAAGTTGTAAAAAAAAAAAAAATGAAGTATTGTCTTCGGTTGTAAGCCACTGGAGTCAAAGGTATTAATTATTTTGAGTGGGCAAATTATGACTTGCAATCACAAAGCCGAATTGGAGAAGATGGGTAATTGTTTTGAATGGTCAATTTGATGCTTGCGGTCATAATGCCAAATTGGAAGAAATGGGTGTTTGTTTGAATAGTAAATTGAAGGCTTGCATGTGGGTTTATGTTACTGGAGTCAGAAGTTGTTAATTGTTTTTAAATGGTCAATTGACGGCTTGCAATCATAAGGTCAATTGGAAGAATCGGGAAGCCGTAGTTCACAGTAGGTACGAGGGATTAATTGGTTTAGGTATTAAATAGTTCTAATGATCTGGTTTCATTTATTAAATTATTTTGTTAGTTTCCTTTAAATTGATTGTCCATGTAGTGAATATATTTGATGATATATTAGTTTATACTTTAACCTTATTATATAGATGAATAAAAAAATAATAATAATAATAGCTAAGTTTTAACGATACTTTGGAGGTTTGGGATTATCTTATTCGTTAAACTATGTAAAGGTTATAGGGATTGTTTTGTCTACTTTTTCAATAGGGAACGGAGGTAGCTAACTTTGAGATTCTGAGGTGTCCCTAGGTAACTGTGTTAAGGTAAGTGGTTCTTGTCCTCCTCATAATTTTTGAAAGTTGATTTTATACAATGAGATTTTTTTAAATTGTATATTCGTATTAAAATCGGTACGAGCATATAATATGTTAATGATTTATCTTATGAAAAATTGTGAGTGGCTATTTATTGAAAAGAATTACGAATGTATGTGCCTGTATTATTATTTTGATATTTGTTATTATTGGCTCATGGTTAAGCTTTGGTATATTGGCGGGAGCTAGTTCCCTATTCTCTGATTGTCTGGACCCAATCCTAACGGGGATAATAGTTAGGAACTCTGTTCTGTTCTGAACCCTCCTAGCGGGATATAATAGTTAGGGCCGGATCCGGTTAGCTGATTATACCCTAGTGGACCCTTGAGCCTGTCCTCTGGATCATTAGCTATGATATTATTGACTTGGTTAGTTTGATATTGATATAAAAATCTATTAATGATATTGAATGTCCTCTCACAAATATGTATATATATGTATAAAATTGTTTCCTTTTTGTTAACTAGTATATGTATATATATATATATGCATGTTGAGAGTATGTGAATTTTATGAAAAGAAAATATAATATCTATAATGTGCTCGTCCCGGTGGGTGAGGAACATGAGCTACTTACTGAGCTTATTTATGCTCACTCCACGCCTCATGTTATTTTTTTGCAGATTTAGCTCATAGGCCTGAGTTCGAAGAAGGATCCAGTCAATGAGGCTGGTAGTTTACTTATGATATTAGTTGGTCTAGATTATTAGTGATTGAATAATTAAGGCATGTATTGCCTAAACATTATTGACTTTGTTATTGAGTTTAAATACCTTTTTAGATTATTTTTGTTTTTTTAAGCATATTAGTGATTTAATGGTGTGTACAATTTGGTTATTGTGGAGAATTTGATGGTTTAATCTAAGTGGTGGTTAGTTCTTGAGTTTTGCTACTGTATTTTGTGCCTTACATCTTGGAATACAATCTAAGGTGTGGCGTGTTGTACCCTGATCGTGGGGTGTGACATTTAGTGGTATCAGAGCTTAGGTTTGAATCCTGTGTCTAGTATTAAGTTTGAATAGTATGTCGGGTAGGAAATTGGGATTGGGTCAATTTATTCTTAGGACTGGCCAACCCAAGTTATGAGTTGACATAATCCCAATTCTAGTACCTGAATACATTTGTGAATGTGCCTAAGAATGAATTCGTTTGATTTTCTTGGTTTTTCTTTAGTTATTCGATGCTAATTATTAATGTTTGCTTATTTAGAATATGGCACCTAAGAAGCGAAAACAAGTTGTGGAAACTGAAGAAGAGGAAGAACAATTTGATGAAGAAATTGAAGTCGATGATGAAGAGGATGAGATGAACCAGCCAATTGGTAACTTCGTGGCTGGTAATGCCCGCAGAGATGCTAATGCTCAACAGCATGCAAATGCTCAGCAAGATGTCAAATTTCAGCAACCTGTCTTGCCACCTGAGTATGTTGCTATGGCTGCTGCTTTTGCTCAAGCTCTTCAGGGAATGATTCAGCCACACTGCTGCCCCTTCACCACAACCCCAAACTCAATCTAGAGTTTCAGATACTCAGGATGTTTATGTGACCATGAAGCGAGTGGGGTTCCCACATTCGAGGGAAATGCTGACCCTGAGAAAGCGGAGAAATGGTTGGACGAGGTAGAAGATAACTTTGACCTACTGGAAGTGAAAGAAGAGGTGAAACCCAGAGTAATTGTGCCCTTTTTGGTTGGAGGAGCATCTAAGTGGTGGAAAGCTGTGCACCCTGTACTCACTGATGGGGGTCAGCAGGTGACATGGGAGAGATTTAGAGAGGCTTTTCTGAAGAATTACTTCCCTCCTTCCCTCCGTGTACAGAAGATGAGAGAGTTTAATGCTTTGAAGCAGGCGCCAAATATGTCAGTGATAGAATATGCACTACAAATTTGTGACCTTAGGACGGTATTCACCAGCTATCATGAAAGATGAGACGTCAAAGATGATTCACTTCCAAGATGGATTGTTGAGTGAGATTCAATCTGGAATCGTGCATGCAGGAGCTCAGACGTATAGTAAATTATTTGAAGCAGCTGTAGCCACTGAGGCTGACATTCGTCGAATACAGCGGGAAGAGTCCATCAAGCGGGCTCGGATTATGCAGTCACAGCATCAGCCATTTAGACAGAACCAATCATCTAAGACACCAACTTCTTCTCGTTCTGCTACTAAGAAACCGGGGCATCCATCAACATTCAGACCTAAGAAAGAATGTGACTATTGCCACAAGAAGCATTTGGGTGAATGCCGTTGGAAATCAGGTGCATGTTTTAACTGTGGATCATTGGATCACAAATTAAGAGATTGTCCCACACGAAATGCAGAGCAGGCTAGGAATGATGGGCAGAAGATGAAACCAGGAAGCCAAGTCAACTCTCGAGTATTTGCTATGACTCAGGATGATGCTTTTGGGGCTGATGATGTAGTGACAGGTACTCTTCTAATCAATTCTGTACCAGCCTTTATACTATTTGATTGTGGAGCGTCCCATTCATTTATCTCTAAACGGTTTGCTAAGAAATTATCTGATGATCCTGTTTGGTTAGAGAGACCTTATAGAGTAGGGACACCTGGAGATAAAATTATTGAATCAAGAATAATGTTTAGTAATTGTCAAGTTACTATTGGGTTGGAAAATTTTAGGGCTGATTTAGTGAGAATACCCATGTCAGATTTTGATGTAATACTAGGTATGAATTGGTTGGCTCATAATTATGTCCATATTGACTGTAGAGAAAAGAAAGTTAGATTTTCTTTACCGAGGAAAGAGGAGCTAATTTTTCAGGGATGCATTGAAAGAGAGAAAAGACAGGTGACTCCAATCTTATCTGCTCTAAAAGCTTGGAAGGCACTCCAAAAGGGATATGATGGCTACCTAGCTTATGTGGTGGATTCGAAAAATAGTGAACAAGAGTTGAAAGATCTTCCTATGGTAAGAGATTATCCAGATGTCTTTCCTGAAGAACTACCAGGGCTACCTCCTGAGCGAGAAGTAGACTTTGAAATTAATTTAGTGCCAGAAGCAACTCCTATCTCGAAGACCCCTTACAGGATGGCTCCGGCAGAATTGAAGGAGTTGAAAGTTCAACTGCAAGAGTTATTGGACAAAAAATTTATTCGTCCGAGTGTATCACCATGGGGAGCTCCAGTGCTGTTCGTTAAAAAGAAAGATGGTAGTCTCAGGCTGTGCATTGATTATCGAGAATTGAATAAAATCACAGTCAAAAACAGGTATCCACTGCCCAGGATAGACGATCTATTTGATCAATTAAAGGGTGCGACAGTTTTCTCAAAAATTGATTTGAGATCAGGGTACCATCAACTAAGAATAAAAGATGGTGACATCCCGAAAAGTGCCTTTCGAACCAGGTATGGCCATTATGAATTTTTAGTAATGCCATTTGGTTTGACTAATGCACCTGCGGCTTTTATGAATTTAATGAACAGGGTGTTCAGACCTCAGTTGGATAAGTTCGTTGTGGTTTTTATTGACGATATCCTTATTTACTCTTCAAGTGATATGGAGCACGAAGAACATCTTAGAGTTGTGCTACAGACTCTAAGGCAGGAGAAATTGTATGCAAAATTTAGCAAGTGTGAATTCTGGTTAAAAGTGTTTCATTTTTGGGCCATGTGATCTCAGAAAATGGTGTAGCGGTTGACCCTAAGAAAATTGAAGCTATTGTAGATTGGCCTAGACCAACAACGGTGACTGAGGTCAGAAGCTTCTTGGGTTTAGCAGGATATTATCGAAAATTCGTGGAAGGATTTTCCACACTTGCTATTCCTTTAACCAAGCTTACTCAAAAACGAGTTAGGTTTGAATGGACAGTTAGTTGCCAAAAGAGTTTTCAAGAATTGAAGAATAGATTGGTTTCTGCACCAGTCTTGACTTTGCCTTCTGGGACTGGTGGATTTACCATCTATAGTGATGCTTCAAAAGATGGGTTGGGTTGTGTTCTTATGCAAAATGAAAAGGTAATTGCTTATGCATCTAGGCAATTAAAACCTTATGAGCAGAATTATCCGACCCATGACCTAGAGTTGGTAGCTGTAGTTTTTGCTCTCAAGATTTGGAGGCATTACCTTTATGGAGAACAATGTGAGGTTTTTACTGACCACAAGAGCCTTAAGTACCTGTTCACACAGAGAGAGTTGAATATGAGACAGAGGAGATGGCTCGAGTTACTGAAAGATTATGATCTCAAAATTAGCTATCATCCTGGAAAGGCCAATAAAGTTGCTGATGCTCTAAGTAGAAAAGCCCATGGGACTTTAGCAGCTATGTTAGGGAGACAATTTGAGCAGTTGAATTTGGAATTGGTGGACTCCACAGAGAGTACTTTGGCAGCACTAGTGGTTCAACCGACGTTGATTGATCGAATTAAAGGGAGACAGCGTAATGATGTTGAATTGATGAAGATATGGGATAAGGTACATAAAGGAGAGCAATCAGAGTTCCAACTGCATGAGGATAATAGCTTGTGGATGCAAGGTCGTCTTTGTGTGCCTAATGATCCAGAGTTGAAAGGAGAAATTTTACAAGAAGCTCATAATTCAAGATTTTCTATTCATCCTGGCAGCACAAAAATGTATCGAGACTTAAAGGAGAATTTTTGGTGGAGTGGTATGAAGAGATCAGTAGCAGAATTTGTGTCTAAATGCTTGGTTTGTCAACAGGTGAAAGCGGAACACCAAAAGCCTAGTGGTTTGCTCAAGCCGTTGGATATTCCGGTTTGGAAGTGGGAGCATATCACTATGGATTTTGTGCATGGATTACCAAAGTCAAATCACGGCAATGATAGCATTTGGGTAATTGTGGATAGGCTTACAAAATCGGCACATTTTCTTCCCATGCGCACTACTACTTCCTTAGACAAGCTGGTCAAGATGTACACGGAGCACATTGTTCGACTACATGGGGTACCTGTTAGTATAGTGTCAGATCGTGATCCGAGGTTTGTTTCGAGATTTTGGGAGGCATACCAACAAGCTTTGGGGACAAAAATAAATTTGAGTACTGCATTTCATCCTCAGACAGATGGGCAATCAGAGAGAACCATCCAAACATTGGAAGACATGCTAAGAGCCTGCGCGATCGATTTCAAAGGTAGTTGGGAGGATCATTTGATGTTGATGGAATTCTCTTATAATAATAGTTATCACAGTAGTATTGGGATGGCACCATATGAGGCCTTGTATGGAAGAAAATGTAGATCTCCTTTATACTGGGATGAAGTAGGTGAGAAAAGAATCACAGGGCCAGAAATAGTGCAAGTGACTGTGGATAAAATTGCAGTGGTGAGAGAAAAGCTAAAAGCTGCTCAAGATCGCCAAAAGAGTTGGGCTGACTTGAAGAGGAGACCACTTGAATTTCAAGTTGGTGAAAAAGTGTACTTGAAAGTTTCTCCAACTAAGGGCGTGATGCGGTTTGGAAAAGGTGGAAAATTAAGTCCAAGGTATGTTGGGCCATTTGAGATTTTAAAAAGAGTTGGTGATTTGGCATACCAATTAGCACTGCCTCCGGAGTTGTCGAAGGTTCATAGTACTTTCCATATTTCTCAACTCAGAAAGTATATTTCAGATCCTGAGTCATGTGTTGCATTATGAACCATTGAGGAATCGAGGAGAATTGACATATGAGGAAGTCCCATTGCGAATTGTGGATAGAAAGGATCAAGTCTTGCGCCGTAGAACTATCCCGTATGTTAAAGTACAATGGTCAAATCATACAATACGAGAAGCTACTTGGGAGCTTGAGGAAGAAATGCGCAAAAAGTATCCTCGATTGTTTGATGAACAAGGTATGTTAAGTTTCGAGGACGAAACTTTTTATAAGGAGGGTAGAATGTAATACTCGAAAAAAAAAAAAAGAAAAAAAAAAGAGAGAGTCATTAAATAGAAATAATGAATAATTCAACTTGTTAATATTATTGATCGACCCTTAGGAGAGGGACTTAGTGAGCAAATAACTAAACTTGTAAGGATGGGATTGTAATTAGGAAACAATTAGATAAATACTTATAGAATTGTCTGCTCCCCACAAACCCTTATACGACGTTATTGATATCAGATAACCCAAGAGAAGAAGAGAACACCGTACAGGAGGGAGTTGAAGGAATCGAAGGAGATCGCTACGAATTGTGAACAAGGTACCTTCACAATTTCTTGTGATTTTGGATTTCATATGGGTAGTATTATATTAGGGCACGATTTCAAATTAACTGTTGTGGTATTTTGATCTCATATGATCACGTTTTATTGGTGAGATTTTGATGCATTAGTAATTAGGAAAATAAAATAGAATGGCAATAGAACACGTCTGATAGTTGCTTAGTTTGAACCAAAAAAAAAAAAAAAAAGAAATAGACGAAACAAGTCACTGCCCGTTGGCTTGAAAAGAATGAAAGTTGTAAAAAAAAAAAAAAATGAAGTATTGTCTTCGGTTGTAAGCCACTGGAGTCAAAGGTATTAATTATTTTGAGTGGGCAAATTATGACTTGCAATCACAAAGCCGAATTGGAGAAGATGGGTAATTGTTTTGAATGGTCAATTTGATGCTTGCGGTCATAATGCCAAATTGGAAGAAATGGGTGTTTGTTTGAATAGTAAATTGAAGGCTTGCATGTGGGTTTATGTTACTGGAGTCAGAAGTTGTTAATTATTTTTAAATGGTCAATTGACGGCTTGCAATCATAAGGTCAATTGGAAGAATCGGGAAGCCGTAGTTCACAGTCGATACGAGGGATTAATTGGTTTAGGTATTAAATAGTTCTAATGATCTGGTTTCATTTATTAAATTATTTTGTTAGTTTCCTTTAAATTGATTGTCCATGTAGTGAATATATTTGATGATATATTAGTTTATACTTTAACCTTATTATATAGATGAATAAAAAAAATAATAATAATAATAGCTAAGTTTTAACGATACTTTGGAGGTCTGGGATTATCTTATTCGTTAAACTATGTAAAGGTTATAGGGATTGTTTTGTCTACTTTTTCAATAGGGAACGGAGGTAGCTAACTTTGAGATTCTGAGGTGTCCCTAGGTAACTGTGTTAAGGTAAGTGGTTCTTGTCCTCCTCATAATTTTTGAAAGTTGATTTTATACAATGAGATTTTTTTTAAATTGTATATTCGTATTAAAATCGGTACGAGCATATAATATGTTAATGATTTATCTTATGAAAAATTGTGAGTGGCTATTTATTGAAAAGAATTACGAATGTATGTGCCTGTATTATTATTTTGATATTTGTTATTATTGGCTCATGGTTAAGCTTTGGTATATTGGCTGGAGCTAGTTCCCTATTCTCTGATTGTCTAGACCCAATCCTAACGGGGATAATAGTTAGGAACTCTGTTCTGTTCTGAACCCTCCTAGCGGGATATAATAGTTAGGGCCGGATCCGGTTAGCTGATTATACCCTAGTGGACCCTTGAGCCTGTCCTCTGGATCATTAGCTATGATATTATTGACTTGGTTAGTTTGATATTGATATAAAAATCTATTAATGATATTGAATGCCTCTCACAAATATGTATATATATGTATAAAATTGTTTCCTTTTTGTTAACTAGTATATGTATATATATATACGCATGTTGAGAGTATGTGAATTTTATGAAAAGAAAATATAATATCTATAATGTGCTCGTCCCGGTGGGTGAGGACATGAGCTACTTACTGAGCTTATTTATGCTCACTCCACGCCTCATGTTATTTTTTTTGCAGATTTAGCTCATAGGCCTAAGTTCGAAGAAGGATCCAGTCAATGAGGCTGGTAGTTTACTTATGATATTAGTTGGTCTAGATTATTAGTGATTGAATAATTAAGGCATGTATTGCCTAAACATTATTGACTTTGTTATTGAGTTTAAATACCTTTTTAGATTATTTTTGTTTTTTTAAGCATATTAGTGATTTAATGGTGTGTACAATTTGGTTATTGTGGAGAATTTGATGGTTTAATCTAAGTGGTGGTTAGTTCTTGAGTTTTGCTACTGTATTTTGTGCCTTACATCTTGGAATACAATCTAAGGTGTGGCGTGTTGTACCCTGGTCGTGGGGTGTGACAGATACACCCAATTTTTTCATCAAGGTATGATTCTAAAAGGAGTTTCAACGACTAACTAATGGCAAATTCAATTATAGCTAGTGCATATAACTAAGTACAGTTAAGTATTATATGTGGAGACAGATTGTCCAAATAATATTTGATACTTGATCTTTATCTCTTAAGAGTTAAACACCTATGCTATCTAATCAAGAGCTACATATAGAAACATCAAAGAGTTCATTTAACAGAACCAAGATAAGTTTGTTTATTCACTAATTGTTTTCTTTATACACCATCAATTTGAAAGTATCATTGTTGTTAATTTGCTTTCCAGATGTTCACTCCATTTTGGCATAAAAGAACTATAACAGCTTCTATATACAAGTACCCCATACCCAAAAAAAAAAGAAAAAAGAACTTTTGTATACAATAATTTTTTAATAGAATAAGTTTACATGGAAAATTATCCAAACAAAGAAGTGGAAAAGAACAGGAATTAAAAAATAAAAATAAAATGAGAGAAGGATAAGAAATGCCAAGGTGCATGCAAGCATGAAATGTTGAAAGCTTATTGTGAAGTTGGATAATTTAGGTGAAGAACCAAGAGTTAAAGCCTATCATGGAGTTGGATAATTTATTGATCATGCTTTTTCAATATTTACTATTTCTGCAATAATTAACAGTTCCAAAAATTGTCTCTAGTGATACACAAAGTAGATGAATAGGTAAGAGTTGTGTGCCAAACTTTCATAGGTTGTACCTCATTGACCTAATAGTCTTCAATTAGATTACAAACAGTTCAGCAAGTGTACATATTACTAACTTGACATTGCCAATGAAATATATACGTAGTAAGATGCTAACTTCAACATTAATTAACCAAACATTAATATCCACTAGTGTTCTCTGTCACAAATGCATTTTCTATATGAAATTAGATGGAAAAAAATCAGTAAATTTTAGTTCAATGAATATCCCCATTCCAATATCACGTGAATGCCTGGTGTTAAATAGCTAGAGAATTCTGCATTTGTTATCTTCCTCACATGCTCTCTATTTTGAGCACTTTCTCCTAGATTTGCATTTATGTTAATATAATAATAGTTTTGCTGAAATAAAGATGTCCCTTTGAGTATCATTAGTGTGGTAAAAACAACTAAAATAACTTTCTTCAATTGTGGCATCACATGTGATTGTGTATCTCTACAATTTCTTGAGCTGTCTTTATGCTCATAAATGGTGATCTTGCTTATAGTAAGGGAGAAAAGAGAAAGAAATTACCAGATTATTGAAAGGAGCTAAAAACCACTGAATGCCTTGTAGATATGCAGGAGAAGAGGATAAAGATACACAATTTGCAAAAGCTACAACATCAAACAAGCAGAAAGAAAAAATAGTAAGCCAAATGATGAGCAATTGGAGGTTGCAAAGAGAATATTAGAGGTGCAAGAAATTGAGAGAAAAAATAAAAAGAAGACAAGAGTGTAAAAGTGTAAAAATTTGGCCCAAAGAAAAGCGATAAAAGCAAGATTACTTACCTGCAGCAGAGGACACACCAGCAGCAGAAGAGAAGTTGATATCTTGTTCCTTTATTATTTGGACAAGAAACAAAAAAAAAAAAAAACAAGGGAAAACAGAAAATTGCACAGATTAGAAGCAACTGAGGGAAATATATAATTAATGTAGCAAAACTATAATAAATCTCATGAATAAGCAAGACAACACCTAAAAGCATAAAAGAACATTATACCTATGACACACAAAATCTCTACCTACATGAATATATTAATCGATAAAATTCTCTTATACTAAGACTTAATCTAACTTAATAACATTTCTTACATAATTCAGTTAAAAATTATTTATTATCACTGTCAAAAAAATTATACATAAATCCTATATCCTAGAGAGCTCTAAAGAACAAAAGCCCACAAAATAAAACAAAAACAAAGGCCAATTCTAAGATTCCAGAGCAATACAGATGCCTATAGATTATCAAAAGAACGTGTTTTTTGAAAGAAAATTAAGTAGTAGATAAGAGGAAAAAAGGAAAAAACAAAAATAGGGATAATGAAAGCCGTAGCTTGAAAGCATCGAAACCTCTAAATTTAAAGCTTAAATGCCAATACAGGTAGATAAACACATTCGTTCAGAACTAAAAACAAAAATAACTAAATAATAGAGAAAAAAAATTAAAAAAAACAAAGAAATCATACTTGCGAGGAAACTGAGATGAAGGAAAAAAGAACTAGGGTAGGGGAAAAAAGGGGCTTCGGGCCATCCCCAAATGGCTTCATAAGGAAGGAGGTGTTTGAAATTGTTGTAGAGATTGAGGGGCCGTTTTGAGAGGCTGATTGAGGGCTATTTTGGAGTAGCGATAGATGAAATTGGTGAGTTTTGGAGGTTGATTTTGTGATTGTGATGCTGAACTAGGGAAGCTAGTGGGTATTTGGGTGGTGGTGATGGTTCATTTGGTGACTGGACTCAAAGAGGAGGATGGGTTTTGTCTTTTTATTTTTTAGATAATGAAAAATTAGCTTGTCGTGGGAGAGAATGAGAGGATGAGAGGTGCGGGAGATGAGGGAATGGGAAATTTTTAGATTACCGTCTAATTTAGGGGCGGTTTCATAAATAACCCGCCTCAATTGTGAAAAAACCTTGATGCGGTTTATAAAAATGCCTCCAAATAGAGGCGAAAAGTAAATTCTCTATTTTGTAGAGGGGGTTTTTTGAACCGCCTCTACAGAACTGCCTCCATAACTTACTTTTTTTGTAGTGTTTGTTACCTAAACAGCAGAAGCAGGGGAAGTAGATGTAATTTTTCAAACTTGGAGAGAGTTGTCTGTAATTGTCAGAAAGCTCAAAGGAGGTTTATGAAATTAACCCTTAATATTAACGGGTCAGAATTACAAACTGGTTGAAGACATAGCAAGATTATGAGCATGTTGTATACTGGACCTAGACACTTTTGTAATAGTACAATTTGTAAAATAAGATAGAGCTACTAAAATATCTTTAAATACAGTAACCATAACAAAAGGGATTAACTTAGAATTGATAAAACACTAAATGAGATGCAAACAATCTGTTTGTAACTTGATGAGTTGAAAACCTTGATTAAGAGCAATCAATACCAAATGAAGACAGGCTGTAACTTCAGCTTGAAATGGAGAATTTGCTTGAATCATAAAAGTTTTACTGATGATTTGTTGCCTCTCCTGATTTATACTCTTAATTCCTACTGCAGTCTTTTGAGAAGATGCATTATAAGATCCATCAAAAATGAAATGAACAATCCCAGAAAACTGATTATCATTGGATGATTGAGCAGAATATTGATTTATCAAATCATAAGAGTATGATTGAGTGGGAATGAATTTCTTTTGGATTGTATCAGATACTTCCTTATATCGCATGATGTTGAGAACGTGAGAGAAGGCAATATTTGCTTGCTTGATCACCATAGTCGGAATGAAGTCAATAAAATCCCAGATGAAACTATTCCTTGCCAACCATATATGCCATAAAATGATAATAGAGTGTATGAGAATATTAGGATCAGAGACATTCATCAAACCAATTTTCAGCCCATTTGTAGAAAATTAACTTTTTGACCAATATCAAAGTTAAGTCCCAATGGTGATAGTCTCCAGTGTCACTTTAGAAAGAGGACATTCAAAAAATAAGTGCTCAACCGTTTCATCTTGTAAGTCCACATCTAAGACAAATGGGTGACTGAACAATTCCTCTTTTGAATAAGGAAGCTCTTGTTGGACAGATATTTTGCACTAATCTCCTAGAAGAAGAAGTGAAACTTTGATGGCATATTTAACAACCATAATCTTTTAAATAATGGAATAGGTTGAGCTAGGTAGAACTTGCTTACTTGTCATTGGTTTCTGCATAGCTTGGGACTTCAGAGCAAGTGTATAAGCTGACTTGATTGAATACAAACCGTTGGGTTCAAGATCCCAAATGCGTTCATCTTCTTGCCAATTAAAAGAATATGTATAGAAGTTAATTGCCTTCACTGCCTGTGGGGAAATAGTAGTGACAACAAAGGCCTTCTCCAATTTCTTGAAGAGTCGTAAAGATCACTAACCTTTAAGGATAAATAATTAGTGGAGGTAGTATTGAAACTAATTGGATTATGCATTCCAGGAATCCAATCATTCTGAGATGTGAATACTCCCACCATTTCCCATTTTCCATTTTAAACCTTTGAGGAGAAGATCCCGACCCCATAAAATACTTTTCCATCCCCACTGTTGCGAGTAGAAGGTGGCTTCGCTAATAGGAAGGGTGACTTTGAGCAATATTTGTGAAGAAAGAATTTAGAAATAAGTAATTGAGGTTGCGTTAAAATTCTCCATGCTATCTTTCCTAAAAAAGCCTGATTCAACTGCTGGGGTGGATCTAAGCCCAAGCCTCCCACAAATTTGGATGTACAGATTGAATTCCAGGATTTCCAATGAATACCTTTTCCATCTGTAATCTCCATTCCAAATAAAATTGGCCATACGATTGATCTATTTGACGAGCAACCTGAAATAGGCAATTTGAAAATACCTAGTGTGTATTGAGACATCGTTGATAAGACATGTTTTGCAAGAGTTACCCTTCCCATAATTGAAAGAGAATCTGTCTTAAAATTGAAAATTTTAGTAGAGATCCTATTCTTAATGTTACCAAATAAAATTGTCTTTGATTGTGAGAAATCAAGATCAAGACCTAAATATGTTCCAATTTTTTAACTAATGTTGAGACGAAGTATGGAACATATGCTTTCCTTTAGGAAAAGCTTCGTGTTTGGAGAGAAAACTAAAAGTGACTTTGAGTAATTTATCTGTTGTCCTGAAAAAAGGGAATATTCAAAAAAAATTTGAGATAAAACCTGGGCATTTAGAATGGTAGCTTCCATAAAGAGAATGCAATCATCTACCACTACAGGAAATTTAGTTTTTACCCACACATAAAATTGCTACACATAATATGTGTGGGTATTTAGCTACACATTTATTCTATATGTGTGGGTAAATCTAATATGATTAATTACTATATATTAGGCATTTATTATGTGTAGGTAAAAATGTATAGTTACATATGAATTTGGTGGGAAAATTTTCTTGCCAAATATTGAGAAATGGCGGCATTTTTGAATTTTTTTGATTGCTGATGTGGCATTTTTTAATTTAGATTAAGTGTAGGTAAAAGTCAATAGTTACAAATAAATTGGATGAGATAATTTCCCTCCAAATATTGAGGGTTTGGCGGGTTTTTCCAAATTTTTAAATGCTGAGCTGGCTTTTTATTTTTTTGCATTAAGTGTAGGTAAAGGTTAATAGTTACACATGAATTGGGTGGGAAAATTTTCCTCCAAATTGAGAATTGGCGGCATTTTTAAATTTTTTTTGGAATGCTGATGTAGGCCTTTTTGTTGGTAATATTACCCACACATAAGTATAAATGTCAAATATGTGTGGGTAAAGATAATTGTGGCATTCATTATTAGGATGATGATGTGGAAAAAAATGCCACATCATTTATACACACACATATATTAAATATTATATATGTAATTACAATTTTATCCATTTTTATTTATAAAATTACGCACATAAGATGTTTGAAGTTTAAATAAATAAAGGATAATTTTGTAAATTAACATCACATTAGTGTATTTGTTAATAAAAATAAAAGAAAATGCAAGAAAAAAAAAGAACAGCCCTACTCTTCAGTTTGTCTCATCCCAAATCAATTAGTCTCATCCCCAAATCAAGCTCTTCCTCCCATCCCTAAAACAACTGCCGCCACCTCCCCTGGTCTACCCCTCGCCGCTACCTCTACTGGTTTGCCCGTCGCCACATCTGCTGTTTTGCTCCTCACCGCCCCCCTCAACTAGCCACGTCCATGCCTTCTCTTCCCCATCTTGTTCGATTATAATCTGGAGATTATACGGTGGAAAATTGGAAATTGGTGCAGCTTGCGTTTCACATTATGCTCGTAAATATTTTCTTGATTCTTTGTTTAGATTGTGTTTTTCAAGTGTGCTTTTGAGCCCCCAAAATGTTTCAATTTGGACACATTGGAAAGATGTACTTCTTAGTTGTTCTCTTTTTGGCCGAAAGTGGATTCTGCCATTTCAGATTCTGTTTTCTTTGTTAATTCTTTTTCCTATGGAACATGTCATCTAACTCGGTGACACTCTTTGGGTTTTTGTTTTAGAAGCAACTGTGAAACAGATTGAAGATGCATTCAAAGATTTTACATCACGGGAGGATATTGCTGTAGTGCTAATCAGCCAATACGTAAGTTTTAGTTATGATGTTACACAGTCATAGCAGTTGCTCATCGAAAAACAATCTCTTGCCTTTTACCTAATAGAAGGAAGGAAATATTACATCAGTTGCAATTTCAAAAAGCAGTATGTTGATGAAGAAAATTTAATTTAGTTGAATGATTGTAGAGCCATCAGTGTATATGCCTGTTAATCTTATCTGCTAGGTGTTTGTGAAGAGTAACGTTTAGTACTCACTGTCATTTATGTATTGAAGTTAAGTGTGAAAACTGGAGTAATGTCTTAGGGGACATAATAAAACTGGTATCTTGGCACAACTTTGTATAAAGTGGAAACCGTGTTGAATAAGAGTGAAATTGGTGTCGGGGATTATAATTCTCCTATTTTCTTTGTATATAAAGCCAACTTAATTTTATCTCAGAAGTTGCTACCACAACCATTTGCAAGATGTGTTTAAGATTCTATATAGTATTTTTAATTGGCATGGAATTCGATCAAGTCATTCTTCGAGTCTCAAGAATGTGGTTGTGAAATATTTGACATCCTGATCTAATCAATGTTATTTTTTAGTTTCCTAGACGAGTCAATTTGTTTATTATAAAAAATTAATGTAGTCTTGGTTAGGCCACCAGCAATAGTGTTTATATTAAAGGTTCCTGGAGTAGTACCCATGTCACTTCCTTCATCATTCAAGTTTTATGTGCAAGCAGACACCCTTTCTCTATATAAAAGCCGGTTAAAAAGCATATGTTATTAAAGAAAAATGTGATTTTTCCCCCTTTTTTTTGGAAAGAATGGACAAAGACGAAAAAGAATAACAGGGTAGTAAAAAATATTGAACCCTTTTAATTAAAAATGAAGAATAAGTTACCTGAAATAGAGAGGGGAAAAAAAAAAGAACAAACTAGCCAATTAGCGTAAATGTGTATTGCTCAAGTTAAATGTAATATAAATTTGTAGAGAGAATAAAGTAATTAAAAGATAAAACAATAAAGACTATCTCATTCAATAGTCAAATTTGAAGTCCATTGATTAAATGAAATATGGGTACTGGCTATTTCTCTCTAGTGCAAAATCTCTCATTGCATGGTGGAGTAGGAGGGTAATATTGTACTGTACATGGCACTCGAAGCCAAGTAAAGCATGGCCACGATATCAATTTTTAGAGGTAAATTGGGTAGAAAAATAGGTCTTTTCCCAAGCAAATTAGTTGCCATGTTGAAAATAGATACAAAACTTCTATTGATAGCTAACCACATACATCATATTGCAATGGAGCATTAATCAATTTATAAGGTCCAGCACTTAATCAAGAATCCGCATTGTTTACTCTTTTTGACGTTGATAGAACAATATGTGTTATTGAAGAAATCAAGAAACTATATCCCGAATATTGATTATTGGAAATTAAAAAATCACATAACTACATATTAATTCTAGCAAGTTGAAATAAAAAACACGACTTGTTAGTATTATTTAAGGGAGAAAATTATTTACAATAACTTTAGTTGTGTTTTAGTTCTCTAATTTTCGCTATATAATTATCAAAGTCATAATTAGTGAATTTTTTTAGGGTGTCTATGGCATGCTGTCTTCATCTTGGCTGTCGTCAAAGTTTACACTATGCCATCTATAGTAAGTTGAGTGGATGATTATTTTGATTACACTATTCCATAAGATCTCATGTCCTTGCAAAGAAACTATTTGATGTGAACATTGTTTTAAAGCCGTAGTACCGAAGCTTAGAATGAAATAATTTGTCTTGATTAGTAGTATGAAGTGGGTAAAGGGAATTGAATTAGCTTGAGTGACTTTGTTTTTGACCTTGAGACAGCTTGCAATCAACCAAAAACTTTTTCCCAACACCATTATTGTTCTCCAAGGCTTGTATTCAGTCAGTCATATAGGGACACTAAGCTCCTCAACAGTAAACAAAAACAGTAGAAATATGCATGTTTCAAACTTCAAAACCTCTGTGTGTGTGTGAGAGAGAGAGAGAGAGTGAAAAGGATTTCAGTCAAATTAGTTATTGAAATATCACTTCAATCTATGCTTTTCATCAAATTAGTTTTCCTGTTCATGTACTAAAATGACAGCAGCCAGCTATAACTGCTGCTTTTTTGAAGCTATAACTGCTGCAGTTGTGCTATTTTTCGTTTGATTCTTCTACTACTACTTGTTGGTGTTTTATGTAATAGAGAATGATGGCTAAATTGAAGGAGTTTGATGATGAAGGGCCTTAGGGAGGGTGAATATTATATTGGTTACTGGAATTCAAATTTTTTATTGGTTTGCTTGTTGCTGTTTTTACAGCATTTTTGTTATGCTTTGACGAAAAAAGTAAAATTGGAACTAAGATGGTGCTTTAAGATGTTGAATTGCTGATTGGTTAGCTTGTTTTTTTTGGGTTTTTGTCCTCCACTATAACGCTTCTTTCAAAGCAATAAAATGTAAACAAACTTAAATATGATGGTCTCTAAACAATTAAATCAATTGTATATTCACCATGATGGCAAAAGGTATTAGTCAAGCTAAAGTTGATGAGATAATTGAGGTAGTATACAAGTCATTTCTTAATTTCACTTGTAGTAAGTAATCATCATTCATCAATCATCACAATCTTATCATTTCTTAGTTTCTTGATTACACTTGGATTCTAATTGGTACGTCGCTGTGTTTACTTTTGATCAGGTATAATTGGCAAAGTCATTCTCCTTGTCTTTCTCATTTTCTCAACAATTGCTGAAGAAGACTTTCATTTACTCAACTTGTGATTTAGATCCTCTATTCAGGTAATCAATTAATTTCTAAATATTTTGCCTTTTTCAATCAACTTAAAAGAGAGTTATTATACTTCATTCTTAGGATCATATTAATAGTTTGTTCTTTGTCCCTTTTAAAGCAGCCTGTCTCTTTCTTCCCATGTAATGTCCCTTTGAAATCAAATAAGCCCATCTCTTTCTCTCACTCTACATGTTCCATGGATAACCTGCCAAGTGTGAAAAGTGAAAACCACATTTATTCATTGGTGTACTTTATTCTGTTACTATGCTTTCTAAATGTGTGTATGTTTGATGTTAATGTTAATCACTGATGTTAATCACCAGCCATTAAATGCTTCTAAAAACACTGATGTTAATCACTAGCCATTAAATGCTTCTAAATACAGCTTTTTCACAACTTGGAAACAAAAATGTGTTGCTGAACAACTATTTAAGAATGACTTCTAAATAATCAGATTCAGTAAAAGTCAGAAGATAACAACAAACTGACTAGCGTTGCTAGTAAGTATAATTTTTACTACTAATCACCCCAGACACAAATGCCAAAATTCCCCAACATTAGCAACTTGGACCCGTTAACTACAGAAACTTCAAAATCTAGCTTTCACAGGCTTTCTTCTTCTTGTTTTTTCCGAGAAGGTAGCTAGCAACAACTCATGCTTGACAAATGTTAAGTTAACCAATGATGTATTTGGACCACTTTTCATTCATTGATACCAACTACACTAACCAGCTGTATCCCTCGGATGATAAAGATACAACCTTCAAACAATGCAAGCTAAAATAGGCCTTACCTGTAGCGTCAATACCTCCTTCTTTCCACGCATCAACACTCATATAATACACATGAATACATGCATAAACAACAATCATTACTCAAAAATTGCAGACCACCACAAAATCATAAATTAAAAAAAGAAAAAGTCAATATCAAAACCATAATAAAATTTGTAATTTTTTTCTTCCTCCACTTAATCCCTCACCCAATCAAACCAATTCACCTCCAACAATCAATCTAGCACGTCAAATTAAACAAAGCCAACAAATTAATTATAAAAAAAACCCAAAAAAGCTACCTGAAAATTAAAAAAATAAAATAAAACACTGTGAAAAAGATCAAAACTTTAACAAATTTCACGCAATTACAGAACCAAATAAATTGAAATGAAAATTTCACCATCCAATGAGGTAACCAAAGGCTAAGAAAAATGTGATAATCCCACAGTATTTCCGGCTGAGAAGCATGGAAGCTGTAGCCGTTTTTAGTTTTGGTGTTTTCCTAGCATTGTTAATGTTTAAGTGGACTGTAGAGCTGAAATTTTTATTAGCCTAGTTCCTGAAATTATTATATTGTTGTTGTATTGATGGTTGTTTATGTGTAAAAATATAGTTATCGCATTCTTTATGTGGTTGGATAGCAGTATGGAAGTGACGTGTTTACAAATGCTTCTTAGGGCTTGAGCAGAAAGAAAAGTGTGAGGTGCAAATGCGGCTTTCAATAAAATTTCAAAAAGCTCAATTGCACTTAATTTAACTTGAAAATGGAGTAAGGATAGGGAATACTAAGGACCGATGGAGGGGCAAAATGATTGTCGCATCATAGGGTAGGATGATATATAATTCCTCGTGTGTCTAATTTAATGAATCATGAAATAGCTAGTGAGTGATACTAAAAAAAAAAAACAGTTTAGTGCTTATAAGTAGACCATGAAAATTATTTGGTGGCCATATAGGATCTTCGTTATAAAAATAATAGTTAGATTGAAGCCTTCTATTATCTAAATGTGATTCTTTTAGTATAAATATATTGAGAACCAAAACTAATCAGTCCAATAAG
Organism: Mitragyna speciosa; assembly: GCA_024721245.1. Classification (NCBI taxonomy): domain Eukaryota; kingdom Viridiplantae; phylum Streptophyta; class Magnoliopsida; order Gentianales; family Rubiaceae; genus Mitragyna; species Mitragyna speciosa. Next base: position 5,101,488 of record CM045555.1, on the reverse strand, counting down.
CTAAGGCTTCTATGATCTAAATGTAACCTTTTGCGTATAAATATAATGAGAACCAAAATGAATTAATCTAATATGTTGAGGCCTTCCATGATTTTGATTTAAGCTTGTCTGCTAGGAAGAAAGAGATTAGTTTACTCTTCTAGAGAATTGGAATTACTCCGAAAATATAATTGTTGTTTTTATTAAGATTTAGATATTAATTCAATGAGATAAAATGAAAATTCCTTTTTTTCTTAAAGGAATTAAACACACAGCCAAGAGTAACCAAATAAATCATGCTTATCGTTACTGATTCCATGTTCTATGTTATGCTTTCTAGTTTGAATTGTTTGTGTAATTTGCAGAATAGTCTATACAGTCTCTATGTGTTTGAGTTCGAATGAAAAGATTATAGTTTATGATTTCAATAACATCACACACTTAACGGGTTTATATTATTTAGTTATTTGTGTAGTTTATATGAAGCTGTTTTTTACTCTTAGTTTGCTTTTTTTCATCCAAATTGGCACGTTAAGATCACGAAAGTATAATGATAACTCCAAGAATAATATAGTTTAATGATAATAACTTAAATGTTGCCTCATTATAGGTTGTTAATACATAGATAATATGGATCATCAGTGGGTAAAGAACTGGAATCGAATATCTCCTGAGTATGTAGAGAGGATAAAGGAGTTTATTAAAGTTGCCAAACGGAATTTGAATTCTAAGGGTTCAACTTTATGCCCTTGCTTCAACTGTCTCAATTTGAGGCACCAAAGCATAGATACAATTAGAGCACATCTAATTAGTGTGGGAATAGACGACTCGTACACACGGTGGGTGTACCATGGTGAGAAAGAAGTTGACGAGGAAAGTGAGGGCAACAAGGATTTTGTAACTAGTGAACTTGATGGTTTAGGAGCAGGACTGCATGATGCCATTGGTGATCAATTTTTCAATGTTGGGCCTACGGACGATTTAGCTGGAAATACACGATCAACTGCTGAAGAGGCTCGCTATGAGAAGATCTATGAAGCTGTCCATAATCCTCTATACGAGGGATGTGAAATTTCTGCTTTGACCTTTGTTGTGAAGTTAATGAACATCAAAGTGATGAACAAGTGGAGCGATAATTCGTTTGAGATGTTGTTGAAGCTTCTCAATCAAGTGCTCCCAAAAGGAAATAACTGTCCACCGAGTTATTACGATAATAGAAAATTGCTTTGTGAAGTTGGTTTGGGATATGAACTTATTGACGTTTGTCAATATGATTGTGCTATTTTTTATGGTGAAGCTCAAAATGCTACCGTGTGTCCTGTTTGTAAAAATAGTCGCTATGTTCGTAACACGATACCACATAAGAGGCTGCGATATTTCCCTGTCACACCTCGGTTAAAGAGACTTTATTCTTCAAGACATACAGCGAGAGACATGCGTTGGCATAAGGAGTTTCGTAAAGAAGAGCCTGGGGTGCTTCGTCATCCTGCTGATGGCAAGGCATGGAAACACTTTGATGCGTTGTACCCTGAGTTTGCTGATGATTCAAGAAATGTGCGATTGGGGCTAGCATCAGATGGGTTCAACCCGTTTAGCAATATGACAACAGCATATAGTCTTTGGCCTGTAATTTTGATGCCTTATAACATGCCGCCTTGGCGTACAATGCATAAGAGCAACTATCTCTTATCATTGTTAATTCCAGGGCCAAAGTCTCCCGGTAAAGACTTTGATGTCTTTTTGAGGCCTCTTGTGGATGAACTTAAAGTTTTATGGCGTGACGGGGTTCAAGCATATGATGAATATTCTCAATCTCATTTCACCCTTCGTGCTGCAGTTATGTGGACAATCAGTGACTTCCCTGCTTATGCCTACTTATCTGGGTGGAGCACTATGGGAAAATTGGCATGTCCAATATGCCTTGGAGACACCCGATCAAGTCGAATTCGGGGAAAACAATGTTATGCTGGGCACCGATGCTTCTTAAGCAATACACACTCCTG